>JAPYXV010001759.1:0-13796 GCA_028533065.1 Trachops cirrhosus | reverse complement strand
TTGGCTTTTATATGATAAAAATAAAACAACAGACATGTACACTTCACACTTGGGTTAATTCTTGCTTTCTCAAATCAACTCTGCATTCTCAGTGAAAACCATGAGCCCAGGAGGTGAAAATTAAAAAAAATTAAGCTCAGATTATTAATAATGCTTTTCAAAAAGGCATTTAAAATTCTGTGCTATTTGTGTTTATATCCGGAAACATTCTTCTTAAATGCCAGTAAGCATGCTTTCCAAATGCATTTATTAACCACCCTTACTAATATTTCTGGTCTTATTTTAATAAAACATATCTAATCAAGATACTTAATATTTCATTTAAACATTGAAGATAAATCAGATTAATCATGCACAAGCCATTGGAACATTAGAAATTTTAGAGCTACATAACTATTGATTTATTGAAATGGGTCAGCTACCAAAGGTAGCAAGTAATGAAGTGAGTACAAATAATTTATGCTGAATAAATTCTAATTATAGTTCTTAAAAGTTATTGTGTAAGAAAATGATCATGCAGAACTGTGATGAACTCATTTCTTTAACTAGAAAAGTCTCTCCTACGTTTAAAATATGGAGATTTTATTTAAAATCATATTTATAGTCCTTCATAAGAAAATACATATTAAAATATGTTGGCCCCATTGCCAAAGGGATAAGACACTCATGAAGTGAGATTTTAATTATTGTTTTCCTGTTAAAATGGCAAGAGGTAATTGAGTTTAACGAAAACCATGGAAGAGTATATCTTTCTTGCCCAAATAAAGATATTTTTGTGGTGTGATCTGTTTTTTGGGGTACTAGTGAAGTGCCACTTTGGAAGATGATTTTTTTTGGATGGTCTCTTGGAAGTCCACCATCATTTTATTCTCTTAATTTTGCCTACGAGGAGTAATCTGCCAATGTGGGTTCTAGGAGAGAAAAGACTACTGAGGCGGTTACAGGTGTGACGTTCACGGCTATGTGGAGAACTGTTTACTTCTGTGGCACCAAGGAGCAAATCTGTGCGGACCGCCCAACAGTCTTAAAATCCCAGCCCCTGACTTCCTGCTGCTGCTGAGGTTGTTCGCAGCGGCTCCTTGAGCCTTTGCTCTTCCTGCGGTGGAGAGAGCGGCTTCTGTGTTCTTGAAGAAGCCTTGACTGATTCTGATTCTTTGTCTGTATATACATGTATGTCATCTATAGCTACACGTCAGGGTTATGGATGAGTTACAGTTCACATCACAGCATGTTGCAATAGCGGTGGCACGTTGACTTTCTATGAAAGGTACAGAGAAAGTGAAAAAGAAAAAACAACCAATGGCCATTTGATCTTGCACCCAGGCGTTGTTATTACATTTAATGGTTCTATGTGTACATGTATATATTTTTACTTTATTGCTTTTGCATTACCTGGGCAATTTGAATTTCATGGATAATAATCGCATTTACATTGCCTCTTTATACCTACAAAAGACGAGGATAACATGTGTCACTGTGAACATGAAAATGTTCCAGCATCCATTCCAGGGAAGCTACTTAATCGTGGAACACAAGAGGCATCCTTGTGTTTGTGTTTCTTGCGCGGGCATAGCCGCTGTAAACCTCAAAGCTTCAGAAGCGTGGGAGGGAAAGTAATCACTCTGCCGGTTCGCCACCAGGAAAGCCAAGCGCAAGGACACAGAGGTAGAGGCCACGCGTGCGGACACTGAAGAAAGCAGGGTGGGGCTCAGAGACGGAGGGGACTTCACGGGCGTGTCCCTCTCAGTGACTAAGCAGGGGGCAGCCACTCTGTCCCTGTGCTGAAAGCAGGGGGAATCTCTGCGGCTTTGAATTGTGGAGGTGAAGGAAACTATAGACGTTAACATGACTATATTCTACAAGGTTGAACTTTGATTTCAGGATAGAAGAACGTAAGTTGAGTGAATAAAAGGACCTGCCATGAAAGAGGAACCACTGTCATTTTAAACATGCAGAAACAAAACCTGGAAGCAAGTTTAACAGAAACAACGAAATAAAATAGAAAAAGACAATAAACTTACTTTGGAACCACTGGTGGAGCGTTTCATTATTTCAAGAATTAGAAAACATAAGAAAGCTGCTACATATGTTGATGTATTACACAGTAGTAAGCTTAAGATCCGAAATAGTATGTAATTCTCATAAACACGCAGTAGGTCTTAAGTGACTCTCTATGCTCCATGCATTGTTTGGAAACAGAACCATTGGTCACATTGCTACTGATACCTGGGTCCCTGGGGAACGTAGCTGGGACTCCAATACCCAGAAGAGTCACCTGACATAGACCGAAGGTTTTGAGTATCATCTCACAGTTGGGGGTGAGACTAAAAAGTAATCACGGTACGTTTCAAACACCAGAGGTGTGTTTTATCGGCCTTTCCAAAGCATGAGTCATCAGGTAGGGGCCAAAGGCTCCGCTTAGCAAGAAAAGAGTATCCGTCTGTTTAACTGTGTGAGATTTCCACCGCTACCACCATTCCTTACACTTGACGCTGCATAGCCATTCAAGAAGCTATTTAAAAAGAAACCCTTTTATTTTAGAAGAACATACTGTGAGCCATTAGTACCCATTAACACACGCTTCCCAGAATAATTTTTCTTTCAGACTAATGAGCTTTACTTTAGGAGACATGGGCCTGTGGAAATAAGCTACCAGACAGGTGTGTATTTATGGGAATATTACAGAGAAGGCAGAACATATGCCTCACGTGCCTTATAAAGCAGCACCTGAAGGCCTCGAACAGCCTGCAGCACAATGGCAGACTCAGCGTTAAGGGAGAGATGAACTGGAGAAAAGATGGAAGAGAGGAAGAAAGAAATGCTTGACCAATCCATTGACTTTCCCAGAACTGACCTCCTCTCACCAACGCCTTCGGGCACCTTGTGACTTGAGTGTTGGTTCATAGAATATGAAGTGGTTATATACCGAAAGATAGTTCATTACACTGATTTATTTTATTTAATTATTGTTAGGTATTCCGTATTTTAAAATTAGGTATTAATTTATTTATGATTTTTTTAAATAGACTTCATTTTTACAGTAGTCTTAGATCTCAAAACAACTGAGAAGAAAGTACGGAGTTCCCACATACCGCCTCTCCCCCCGCGGCCAGCACCCAGCATCAGAGTGGAACGTTTGTTACAACAGACGAACCCACACAGAACCACTGCAGGCACCCGAAGTCCGCAGTTCACATCAGGGTTCACTCTTGGTGTGGTACGTTCCCTGATTTTTAAAAAAGTCACTCCATGCTGTATTCTACTGAACTATGCCATCTTTGCAAGGCGTCTCAAACTCTGGTTCAAAAAGAGTAGCTTTCTCTCCCTGAAGTGTGCAACCCCGAGGTTGTGAGTTGGGAATCCGTGGGAGTGACTCAGCGCTTGCACGGTTCCATGTGTCACACCGGGAAACACTGTTAAAAGGGGAGATGCCACTTGTGGATTGAAATTCCAGAAATCCAACACTGGGCCTGTGTGGCCGCGTGCTGACAAAGCACTGAAGCTGACCAGCTGTCCACAGTTCTGATTCCGTCCGCGTCCTCCAGCTCATCATCTTCCCCAGCACTTGCTGTTGACTCTGTGGTATTTTCTCTGCCCATATTCCTGTGAACCCCCGTCTCCTCCAAAAGCAGAACTGTCATACGATTCAATGGGTGCACCTGCGGCCCACGTGTATCCAAAGGAAACAAACCGATGTCCCGGAGAGATGTGGGGTTCTGCGTCCCATGCCCACGGAGCAGTATTTACAGCCTGACCTCAAGGGTATTGAGCTAAGTAATAAATCACAGACAAAGACAAACACTGTGTGGTTTCACCTATAGGTGGACTCCAGAAAAAGAAACAAACCCCCAAAAAATAAAAACAAAGTCATAGATCCAGAGATCAGATCTGTGGTTGCCAGAGGTGGGGGGCTAAAAGTGGGGGAGCTGGGTGAAGGGGTTCAAAAGGTACAAACTCCCAGTTCTAAGATAAATCAGTTCCAGGGATGTCATATACAACAGGATGACTCTAGGGAACAGCACTGTGCCGTGTATTTCATAGTCACTGTGACAGAAGATAAAATTCTGTGCCTAGGTGAGGTGATGGATGTTAACTAAACTTACTGTGGTAACCATGGTAATATGTAGTTATGTCAAATCATTATGTTGTACGCCATCAACTTACACAATGTTATAGGTCAGTTATATCTCAGGAAAACAAAGGAAAAGTGAGGAATGAAGATGATTTTTCTAACAGCCCACCATCTTAATTTATTTGATCGCCTTCCTACACATGTGGGCACCTGTTATACATTGTCACTTCCCAAAATATAAAGTGTTTTCAAACTCATTACTATAAACAGCGAAGGTATAAAGTCTGGTCCTATGAAAAACCCATGATAAAGAGCATGTACTGTAGCTTTTAAAAGTTCATTCCATTCTGCGATTCACATTAGAAGTCTTTTTATATTAATAGTGGCAAGGGCTGTTATTGCAGGACAATTGAATGGAAACAGCACAGTCAAATCTTCTCCTCGGTGTTTGAGATGCCAGTCAAGTACACAGTGCAAGGTTAGGCAGGTGTCCTTCTGGCTTCTGAAAACCATTTCAAAGGTTGTTTATCCCTTTCTGGTACGCTAAGGCTTGAGAATTCGCTGTCTTTGTACTTTTGACATCAAACTGGGCCAGCATTACAAGGAACTGAATACGTCTTTTTATCAATAGTTAGAATTAGATTAAATTGAAATCTACGAGGTATCTGCTCTAAATACATAATAGGTTATAGTTGAAAATAGAATAATTATTTCCAACTTTTTATTCACTTACACTTCCAAATGATAATGAAATGATAAAGACATATACGATTTGAAAACAATTATTAGAAAACCAGTCTGGAAGTTAAGGCTACTTAATAAATAAAAATTCACAATGGAAATAAAAATTAAATTCAGAAGTGAAAATATTTAATAGTGGAAGATATTTTTCCTTTTATAAAATGAATTAATCAAATTGTGTCCCCTGTAATGTGGTGGTACTAAATTTTCTGTTTTACTACAATGCTGGGAATAAGAATCTTAATGCTTTCATTACTTTCTAGAAAAAAATGATTAACATTTAATCAAAAAACTAGATGTTTCTGTGTGATACATATGATGACGTTTAGTAAAAGAAAAGTATCAAATTAAAAAAAATTGTACATGAAAAAGTATATATGTGACCAAAAAAAATCCCTAAAAAATCTTAGTCATCCCAGCTTAGTAAGATGGAAAAATATACAGGGGGGAAAAAGTGTCTGAATTTTAAATGTCAGAAATAGTTACCAGTAATGATTTTATAACTTCTATTTTAATAACACAGACATTTGCTTTATAGTCTTATAGGCTGTACTTAAAATTCGAATCTCATTTAATTTTGATTATAAAGGTCCTTGCACTATAACCAAAACTAGTACCCCATTTCGACTTGGGTTCTCTTCTTAAACTTGTCACTTGAAAAAACAGCAAAAATAACAACAAGACCCACTGGTCTGTGCTTATGGGATAACGTGAGCTTTTTCTTCCTTTTGAAATGCATATTTCACAAGTTTACAAAGCTTTCTGAAGTGGCTGCCATTTGAACTGTGTTTCTTTATCCTTTGGTACCGGTGCCTGGAGAAAGAGCTTCAAAAATGTTAAAAAATAAAAGAGCCCCCCAAAGATTTGATATATTAAAATACTCCCAATTCTCTTAAGCCCACACATCACAGGTCTGATCTGATATGCAGCCACTGTCTCCTACGCTCATAAATGTCCTCAAGTTTGGAGATACTGAATACAAATAGGAAGTTTCCGGTCATGTTTGTAATTTTTTTCCAAATCAGTTTGTACCGACCAAGCCATCCTTTTGCTGTATTATGTGGTAGCTCTAAACATTTTAGGGTTTTGTAATTAAGTATTGAAATTATGTTTTTAAGGAAAACAGACTTGTTCCATCATCAATAGTACTTAGAAAGAACTTATGATTAAGTGAGGGAATAAAGATCAATATCATCTTTTGCTATCTCTTCACCCTCAAATTGTTAAATTTTTCTTAGGTAACTGATCACTTGGAAAATAAACAGTTACACGTATTACGAGTAAGCTTTTAAACCATGTTTGACCAACTTCAATATGTTCAGCGTGTAGGTAGGTAAAAATCGGGTGCAGAAATTGTTCATAATGAAAGCGGTGGTATTTCAGTGTGACAGGGTCATTGAGGGACCGTGAGTCCAGTCACCAGGGGGAGTCATGGCCTCATAAGGACAGATGCGATGAAGCCATCAGACCACGGCCACTGACCCCTCTCCGTGGGGCTGGCCACTGTCGGTCCTGTTTGCTGTCTGTTGACTCGGACGGGCTGCTTTAAGGAAGTCCATTGTCCCCACCGTGCAAAGCCCCTGACGCCCGTCCTCAGAGAGGGCAGGCTTGTGCTTGACCACACTGACCATGGGGGGACAGTGGCTTTAGCAGAGCTCTCCTTGTCATGGCCTTGACCTTTCTCTTGGGCTGTCTGCTTCTGCCAGTATCATATCCAAATGCGAGACTCCATTCATTGCCAGCTGAGCGCTCTGCATTTCTGACACAATCGTTGGGCATGAATGAAACTTTGGTGCCTTTGCGTGGGTAGTTGGAGGTCCATTTTTGTTCTGATTACAGGAGGCTTCTTCTTTACTGTGTCTTCTCCTCATTCTCTCTGCTAAACTAGCTGACTTGGGACTCACTTTGTTGTGCTTCCGGGTCTACCAGCTTTCTCTTAATGGCTCACGTCAGCAACTCTCCTTCTTCGGTAATAGCATCTTTAGACTTGAACTTTCCCAAACTATGTTCCAAATAAACAAGAGTTCCCTTGAAGAGAGTTTTGGTGCTCTCTGTTTTTGTAGCTTTCCTCTCTCCCTGAGCAAAATCTCTATGTTCCAGCTCTGGAGCTGGAGAAGGGACAGTGGGCCACCTCTCTGGATGATGCCCTGCTTCAAGCAGCGTGTTGGACCCGGTGGACAGCTCTGGTCTTCTCCACCTGCCTCTCATCGGTGGGGTCTCTGAGATATCAAGAGCTGGGGCAAGGGAAACTGGGGCCACACCTGGGTAAGAGGCGTCACCCTACGAATTGGGACAAGGTAGAAGGAGCCCCCAGTTGATCTGCTGCTCTTAATTGAAGTGGAGCCTCCGCCATGACACCCTTCCAGTTAGCCAGTGGGGGCAAAGGTGAAACATACCACAGCCCTTACCTGGGACCCAGGGCGGGGGTGCACCCCAAAGGCCATGAGACCCAGTAGATTTTCTTGAAAAAAAAGTTTCTTCATCTTCTGTATGTTCTGATAATTTGCAGACACGTTAAGTGGCCCTTTACTTCATAATTTTCACCTGGTATGGGTTTTCTGCTGGGATGAGGGCCGCCAAGCTCCCTACATGGGGGTTCAGAAGTAGAGCTCCCTCCCAAGCAATTTGTGTCACGAGACACTGATGATTTGTAACTTTGGGAAATGCCCTAAGTTTGAAAAAGTTTCTAAATTTCATAACAAAATTTTAAATGCTCCAAAATATGGCTCAAATTATATCACACTTAAATTTTTTTTATCTTTTACTTCTCACTTGAGGCCATGCCCACTGACTTTTAGAGAGAGGGGAATGGAGGGAGGGAGAGAGGGAGAGAAAGAGAGAGAAACACTGATGTGTTATCTCTTATATGTTCCAACCCAGGATGGAACCCACAACCCAGGCATGTGCCCTGACTGGGATTCGAACCACCGACCTTTTGGTGTGTGGGACAGATGCTCCAACCAACTGAGCCACACCAGCCAGGGAAAATTATAGCATATTTTTTGAAATGGTACATATTTAAGGCATGTTATAAACATACAATGTTGTGCTTAACGAGGAAAAAGTGGTAGAAATGTGATTCTTTTATTCATCATTAAAACATTTGTTAGGCTTTTTGTATTGCCTCAAACTTGGTTTTGAAGTGAATTACTTGCACCTATATTTTGATATTTCAGTTTATCAAAGCTATTCTATGTAGAGCTGTAGCATCTTGAAGCAGTTCAAGATAGGTCTTCCCCAAACATGCCCCTTTGGTATATTAGTTATTTTGAGCTGAAGATCCTTGAAAAACAGCACATGCAGGGGGAGGACTTCTCGGAACTCCTCCCCGGATCTGCCTGAAGACAGGTCCTCCCATCCCACCCACCAGGGAAGACTGACGCTTCTTCACACAGGGCAGGAGACGGAGAGTCCACACCGCACTGTGACGAGCTGTGTCACAAACCGCCAGACCTGCCATCTGCTCCGGGAGCTCGGGCTGTTCCAGAGAAAGCTCCAGGGTCTTAGAGGCGCAGAAAGACCTATCTGCTCAGGAGTCTGGGGGGAATGCTGGGGTCCTGTTTCTCCTTCAAAGCTTCCTGCCCGCACCCATGGCCTTGGGAAGGGGTCTGGAGAGGTTTCCAACGCTGGAGGCCTGCAACCGCACCCTCCAGCTCCACACAACCCAGGGCTGGGGGAAGGCCCACCCTGCACACTTTAGGGGCTGTACAGAGAGGAAAGTGGCTGCTGGGACTCTGCTCCCTGGTCCCCTTCCCCCAGGGGCGATCCCGGGCCTGGCCCAGAGTCAGATCTGCTGCAACCTCCTGCACCCCCGGGCTGACCAGCATCACACCCCCGGGGCTCCTGGCCACACACGCTGGAACAAAATAGTTTGTTGTGGGGTGGAGGGGACAAAATGGCTGTGCCTGGTGGCCCTGAAAGTCTGTCTCTGGCTTCAGCAGTGTTTGGGTGGAAAAGACTCAGCGCCTCGCACAACCCCCACCCCCTCAAACCTCCTTTCTAATCACGACCTTTGGGACCAACCTGTCCGTCACGCTCTGCCACAGGACATGCCACCACAGTTTTTTCGGGGTTCTGTCCTTCATGCCACCAACCCTGAGCTCCCAGATTCACCAAATTGCTCTTGGAGTGGGGTGTATGTGGGGGTGGGGGTGGAGTCCTCTCTCCCGCCTGCCTCCGCTTCCTCCAACACCTACCTAGGTGCCCCGACCTGTGCCAGCCATCGGTGTCCACGCGGATGCGGGGCATAGCCGTTTCTCCCACGAAAACACACACCTGCGCCCTGGCCACGCCCGCTCTGGGACGTAAACAAGGAACTTAAATAGCATCGGGGAACGTACAGCGCTGCCCTAGGTGTACAAGGTAAACGAGCCCAGCTGCACCCCGAGCCCTCGTGATCCTGGAGGAGAGAGCTGCTTCCCAGGTGAGAGGTGAAACTGGTGAAGACGGGCCACCGCTCCCCCACCCTCCTCAGAGGCTGTCCCCAGGCCGGCTGGACGGCGGGCTCCTCCAGAAGCTCTTTCTCCACCACGGCTGGTACCTGGGGGCTCTGCGACCGTGGAGGGACCCACCGCAAGCCCAGGTGGTAGAGCGTCTGCCTGAGCCTCTCCCTTCAGCCACCTTGGGCTCCCATCCAAAGACGAGGATCAAATGTGAACAACATGCCTGCCGCCAAGGGGGAAAATAGCGTGGAAAGGGCCCAGCCATCTTTTTAAATAAGTACCATGTAGGTCACTCATAGGAGAATCTAATGAGCAAACTACACTAACAAACAGGAGAGAAACGGACTCATAGATGCAGAGAATGGACTGACGGCTGTCAGGTAGGAGGGAGGGTTGCAGGGCTGGGTGAAAAAGGGCAAGGGCTGAAGGGGAGAAAGCTCACCAACACAGACAACAGTATGGTGATTGGCAGAGGGAAGGGGGGGTGGGAGGTGGAGGAGGGTAAAGGGGGATAAATGGTGATGGAAGGAGACTTGACTTGGGGTGGTGAACACACAATGCAATATACACACAATGTATTACAGAACTGTACACTTGACACCTATATAATTTAAAGAGTAGACAATATATAAAAATGCTGGAAATATGGGGTTTCTCATTAAGCGTTTTGCTTAACTGAAGAGCAATCAGAAAAACCTTGCGATTGTTGTTGCTGTCATTTAAACAACAACATCAACACTATTTTACCGAAGTATACTAAATTGTCTCACTGTGCTAATTCCCCAGGACTGCCACAGCGAAGCACCACCAACTGGGCGGTCTAAACATTTTGTCGTCTGCCATTTCGGGAAGGCGGAAGTCCCAAGTCAGAGCGTCAGCAGGTGGAAGGATTTGTTCCGCGCCCGGAAAGGTATGTCCTACACCCAGCCCAGCTGTGGTCGTTTGGGGACGATCTTGGCATTCCTTCGGACACACACACATCACCCCAGTCTGCGTCTTCTTGTGCACATGGCGTTCTTCCTGTGTGCCTGTGACCCTATTTCAAAACCAGGTCACACACCCAGGTACAGGGGGTTAGAACTCCAAAATCTTCAGGGGATGCTATGCAGCCCACAGCACTTAGCAGCTTTGGCATCAACACAAGCGAATCTGCATTAACTAAGAGAACATTTGAAGGAAACAAAGCCCAAATGTCCTACTTAGACATCTGGGGTGCATGTGTCAGTGACTCTGATGTGTCTTTGCTTATGGTACAAAAACTGTGTTTTATCAATTCTAAGATGCACATTTTTTTACATTTCAAAATGTCTTAAATCATGATGCATATCTGAGACCTGTGGCAACTCACAACTGTAACTGCAAGCTTTTTTTCTTTGATTAGTGATATGTAAACTATGTTTTAAATAGAGACTTCAGGATATACAACAGTGTATTTTCTCTTATAGAATGTGCTGAACCTTATCATCATTATGTGTATCTTGTATTTCTGTCCAGGTCGTGTCTGTATTCTTTCTTTGCCCAGCCTATTTAACAACATTTAATACTCTTAGGAAAGAGAAGGCGTAGTCTTCAAAAGAAAAACATGAAGTCAGGAATCTACATTTTTGTGTCACATAATATTCTGATTGAAAATAACCTTGAATCAACCAGGTACATGATCACTGATTATAACAAAAATCTCTAAATGCTTTAATCATGCCTTTTTATTTTGGTCCCAAATCTCCAGTCGCCTTATTTAATTTTAATATTATTCAACTGGCTTAAAATTCACAATGTTCAATCCCTTAGTGGATTGGTAGCACCAGAATTGTTACCATATACCCGCCCTTTATGCAAAATCTTCTTAAACAATTTGTGAAGTGCTTATTTTTTTAGAATTGTTCTCACCATTCGAATTATATACAGTATGGAAGCTATATAAAATGCAAAAACATGGCCATTGTTTGTGGCCATTTTTATACCATTCTGTGTATTACAAATATAAACTTTGCTCCCAAATTCTCATGTCAAAAATATTCAATTTGACTTCTGGTACTCGGAAATACAGTATTTTCTCAGATATCTGATGGAATCATGTTAACCACACATTGACCACTGCCGTGTTCAATTTCCAATGAGATCGGTGAATATTATTTCAACACGCAAGTTGGAGAGGAAAGCTTAGGCAAAGCACATGGATTAGAGTTTTTACTCTGATCACTAGCATGTCTATTCATTCACACACACACACACGCACACATGCACACACGTGTTTATCTCATCTTGTTCCGGTAGATTAGCACCCTAAGGAGATGGACTTACGGAAGGGCTAGGGCGTGTGGAGTCAGTACCGTCCACGCAGAGACGCTCTGCTCTTTGGTAAGAAAGCCGAGACCGAGAGCACTCGGTTTTCTTGCTGATGCCTGTGTCTGCTTGTGAAGGGTCTTGTACAGTTGACTGTTGTTCCCACAAGTCCCACTGTTGTTTGGGGCTGAAATTTTAATTAGTCCTTTGAGTTTTAGCCAGTCATCTTTTGGCAACGGAAGGCGGATGTCTCTAGTCACTCTCTTTGACACCAACTTATGTCCCGATGTTCTCTTCCCTAATTAATCCACTTGCATAACATGAAATAATTAGTTTACTACTAACATGAGGCTCTCTTTGTAAAGTATTTTAAGGTACCTTAAAATTAGTCTTTTTACTGTTATCATGATTAATTGCTTTGAAACTTTGCTGAACACAGCTCAAATATTTCTTGCTTTATCATCATTATTCAATTAAATATTATTTCATGTAGTACTGTACTGCTCAACCTGTTTATATAATTTGTCTTTATGATAATTATTGGTCTAGATTAACTGTAATGCCTCAATTAAAAAGGCACTTTACAAAAATTGTTAAGTACTATGAATACTGATCAATTTATTATAATATTTAAGGTAAATAAACAGAATTATAGCTTATAGTAGAGAATTTTTGGTTACCCTGTGGTTTAAGAAGTTCCCAGACATTGTCGGAATGATTAGTAACCTATGAACACACACACATATATGTATAAATACAACACTGTGTGCTTTTTAAAGGCAGTCATGTGATCAGCTAGCCCTGTTAAGGAGATCCATGTTTTTCTCATGAAGAACTAGACGTTTTTATTTAAGCTCATGGGAGCATATTTAACCAGACCAATAACTTTGAGAATATTTCTATACAATACAGAGAAAGAGCTTCTTATTGAAAAATATATTTATATGGTATAAATGGATTTGTTCTCACATGCGTGTGCTGATAAAGAATCGATTTACATTAAGTTTTTGGAGCTGTGTAAAAGGCATGTATCATTTATTTTCACCATAGTTCTTATATAGAAGTACAAATATTCATTTAAAACACTAATACCTTTCTGTGTACTTGATGAATATGTTGAAATAGTAGGGAGATTCTTTGGACCTCCTCTTTTTCTGAAAGTGTAAAGCATGTCATTATGGGCTGTCCCACACTGCCATCAAAGGCCACATAAACGTTAATCAAACACCCAGTGAATGTCTGACTTTGCGCCATTTATCCCTTTGCTGACAGTGTGGTAAACTGAGGCAATTTATTTTGATCATTGATTAAGCTTTTTTATTTTAAAAAATCAGGATATACCTGGCTGGCGTAGCTCAGTGGATTGAGCGTGGCCTGCGAACCAAAGCATCGCAGGTTCGATTCCCAGTCAGGGCACATGCCTGGGTTGCAGGCCAGGTCCCCAGTGGGGACCACATGAGAGGCAACCACACATTAATGTTTCTCTCTCTCTCCTTCTCCCTCCCTTCCCCTCTCTAAAAATAAATAAATAAAATCTTTAAAAAAAATCAGGATATAGGAGTGGACAAAGGGAGGTTTACAGTAATGGATAAAGTAGGTTTACAATAATAAATAGTACTAGAAGAATAAACTCTGTGTTTACAACTGTAAACCTACTTTCCCACCCCTGTATTTTAGGAACCTAGAGAGTAATAGACAGCTGATCATATGGGAAAGCTATTCCTGGAAACTAGAGAGAGACCGGTTAACAATAGACATGCAAAAGAGTTAACAGAGGATCCCTTATTTCATAGGCTGGGGTCTGCTCTTTAATTATCCTCCAGTTCACAGTTAACAGTCATGGGGAAGAATTTCAGGAGCACCTATGAGTGGGAATTTTTTTGATCATCTATGTGTCATATAACTCAGGACTGATCAGATTGCTTAACAGAGAGCTGTTGATAATTATCACTTTATGGCATGACTCTTCTTTTTGGTAAAGGTTTTCTTTACCAACTTTATTGAGCACACTTACATACAAAATCCTCTAATTAGTTCTGACAGATGTATACACTGCGCCTTCCACTGCCACCATCGAGAGAGAGAAAGTCATCCCAAAAAGTCCCTTTAGATCCCAATGAAATAAGCCTTGCATCTCGTTTTTCCTATATTAGCATTTTACATTGGTATGGTAATTTATCACAACGAATGAATTAATATTAATACATTATCATTAACTAAACTTCATATTTTATTCAGATGTCCTCAGTTTTTTCCTA
>JAPYXV010001758.1:0-13797 GCA_028533065.1 Trachops cirrhosus | reverse complement strand
CCCTGGCTGGCGTAGCTCAGTGGATTGAGCGCGGGCTGCGAACCAAAGCATCGCAGGTTCGATTCCCAGTCAGGGCACATGCCTGGGTTGCAGGCCAGGTCCCCAGTGGGGACCACATGAGAGGCAACCACACATTGATGTTTCTCTCTCTCTCCTTCTCCCGCTCTAAAAATAAATAAATAAAATATTAAAAAAAAAACATGAAATATTTAAAAAAAAAAAAGAAAGTTCCCTAGGAGTTCCAGTTATCTATTTCTCTGTTAAAAAAAACACCTCAAAACTTGAAAGTATAGAGCAGTAACCATTTTATTATGTTCACAATCTGTGGAAGGGGATCAAGAATCCTGGCAGGGCACAGCGGGGACAGCTTGTGTCAGCTCCTCAGTGACCGAGGGCCTTGCGAAGTGGCTTGGGTGGCTGGGAGACGGCTGGAATGGCTGGACTGGAGCCATATATCTGGGTCCTCGATTCTGACATCAGCTGGGATCCTTGGCTGCTCTTCACATCATGTCTGCAGAAGCTGGAAAACCCAGGGAGGCTGCCTGACTCACGTGTCTGGTGCCTAGACTGGGCTGGCTGCAGCAGCTGAATACAACAGCGCTCTTTCTCTCTCTCTCTCTCTCTCTCTCTCTCTCTCTCTCTCTCTCTCCATGCATATAGCTTAGGCTTCCTCACAGCATGGTGGTCTCAGGATAGTCAGAATTCTTACACAGCAGCTGGCTCATCCGAGAGCTAAAGCTTCAAGAGGCCAGTGCAGAAGCTACAGGGCTTCTTATAACTTAGGCTTGGAGGTCTCAAATCATCTATTTGATCCCAGTCCATTATTGGTCAAGTGAGTCCCTGAACAAAGGACTACTCTTATTGAAGAGAAGGGGAAGTTGACTCCACCTCAACAGGAGGAATGGCAGAGAATCTGTGGTCATCCTAACGTACTGCACCCAGGTACCTGCATGTGCAGCCAGGTTTATAAACCACTGTTGTAAGTGCGCTGGACCTTACTAACCAAGCTCCCATCGCCACATATTCAGGTTCCTGCAGATTTGCTGCATTGCAAGGAATACAGCAGTCTATACATACTCATTTCACACATGGTCAAGCCTAGCTGAGGGATAAATTGCTGGAAGTGAGATGGGTGGATTAGAGAATAGGTACTGAAAGTCTGTGAGTGATACAGTGACGCCGTCAAGGCTGAACCTTGGGAAACCCCATCTGTCTGCACTGTCGAGGCATGAGCAGGGAGGGAGAGGGCTTGCAGGCAGAGAGGCCAAGCTGAACGTGGTCAGACTGTCGTAAGGTGCTTAGTGGAGCTTAGAGAGGGGCAGGTGGAACAAGCATCAAAATACTATGGTTCTCATTAGCAAGTGACAGAAGACAGAAGATAATGGAGTGAAGAACTGGGAGGTACTAATGATATGCACTGGTGTGGCCATGGTCAGTTACTTAG
This sequence comes from Trachops cirrhosus, assembly GCA_028533065.1. Classification (NCBI taxonomy): domain Eukaryota; kingdom Metazoa; phylum Chordata; class Mammalia; order Chiroptera; family Phyllostomidae; genus Trachops; species Trachops cirrhosus. The sequence continues at coordinate 12,353 of JAPYXV010001758.1, read as the reverse complement.
AAGAGGCTGGACTTGAGATGGCGCACACAGGATGAGAAGAATTTTAGTAGGCAGCAAGGAAAGGGGAAGACTACCTTTTCACCAACGTTTTATGTGTTAGAAGACATGGAGGAAGCTCCTTTTTGAGACGGATCATTCAACCCAAGCTCTTGGGGCTTAGCCAGCATCTGTCACAGAGTAAGTGCGCAGAACTATGGTGCATTATTCCCAATAATGGCAAGTAATGCCTACGAAAAGCTTAATGAAACAAAACATGACTTCGGATAACAACGATTACTTCTCTCATTATTTCTAAACAGATCCATGTGGAATGGAGCAGCTTTGTTTAGGCCATAGATTCTTCAGCCACAGGCTCAATCTGAAACAGATGATGCCTTCCCCACTCTACCCAGGAGCCACCATCGGCTTCGCATCCTTCCAGGGAACCATCAGTGGGAACTGCATGGCTGGACAGAGACGTCCCTAGACTCCCACCCACCACCACCCACCCAGCCTCGTGCTGATGTCCTTGCCCCTGCACACACTCTGAGCCCAGGAGGCGATTTTCTTTGGGAGGCATTAGCAAAAAGATCCCAGAGTAAGTGTGAAGAGTGTCACCATAATCAGTGCTAAAAAGACCTTATCTAAAGACTTGTTCTAATTTTGGGTTTTAGCTTTAAAAAAAATCACTTCTTCCAGGAAGTCCTCTCTGACAACGCTGAGACTGTTCCAGTGCCCTGATACATACCTTCTTATACTCTTAGTCTCCCTTGTCATAGCAATTATCACACTATGTTATTCTTGTATGTACACGACAAGGTCTGTCCTGAAAAAGTCCAGCCTTTGTTCCCACAACAAGAATGGTTTGTGTGACATCGATGTAACCTGGATCCCAAGGAGAGTGGACTGGAATGCAGATGCACGAATAATGACGACTTCACTGTACTAGTCAGTGGGGGAGGGAGACACCCACTGAGTGAGCATTTGTACTGTGTGGTCATTGCATTCAATATGACTGAGCGAGTAGAGCAATGAATCTGCATCAAATTTTGCATTAAGCTTGAACATTCCTCCATGGAAACTATTCATATGATTAAGAAGGTCACAATTATGGGCAAATGATGATTGGCAGCCTAATCATGAAAACATGCCCACTCATGCATTCCATCTTGTGCCAAGTTTTTTGGCAAAACATCAAATCACCCAGATGACTCAGCCCCACTACAGCCCAGATTTGGTGCTTTGTAACCTAGGGCTTTTCCCAAAACTTAAATCACCTTTGAAAGGAAAGAGATTTCAGACTGTCCATAAGATTCAGGAAAATATGATTGGGCAGCTGATGGAGATTGGGAGAACTGTGTGAGGTCCCAAAGTGCCTACTTTGAAGGGGACTGAGGCATCATCATCCTATGTACAATGTTTCTTGTATCTTGTATCTTCTTCAATAAGTGTCTCTAGTTTTCATGTTGCATGGCTGGATACTTCCTGGACAGACCTGGTAGCTCCCTTGAACACATATTCATAAATATGTGTGTCTGTGCGGTGGAGAGACCCTAAAGTGACCCCCAGTGATTCCTACTTCCTATCATCCATGCCTTGGCATCACCCCCCACCCTGAGTATGGGCCAGACCTGTGACTTGCTCTAATTCATGGAATACAGCATTGTGAAGGGATGTTACCCCCGTGGTTACATGAGGTTATGTAAGACCCCCACCTCGGCAGACAGGAGCGAGAGACTCTTCTTGCTGGCTCAGTGAGATAACTGGCCATATTGGGGAAGCCCATGTGACAGGGAACTGCAGGAGGCCTTCCATTGTTATGGGTCATAGAACACCCGCAGAGGAATCCAGCTGACAGCCAGCCAGAGCCGGGGCCCACGGCTTCATCATGGTGAGAAAGTGAATTCTTCCAACTTAAATGAGCCTGGAAGTTAAATGAGCCTGGAAGCTGATTTTCTTCTCAGTCAAGCTTCCAGATGAGAACACAGCTCAGGGGACATCGTTGACTGCAACCTTGTAAGACCCTGAGCAGAGGATCCAGCTAAGCTGGGCCCAGACCTCTGACCCACAGAAAGTGAGACATAAAACCAGGTGCAGTTTTAGCCTCTGAATTTGTGGTCATTTGTTACGCAGCAATGGAAAACTATTTTATATATCCCCCACTAGACCATAATAAGCTCTGTGTGGGCAGGAACCACATCCAATTGTATCTCCACTGTATCCTCAGCACCAAACATTATGCTCAACAAATATTTCTTGAATGAATGTGCATCATTCCTACAATATTTACAACCACGTTGTAAGGAGGATTGTGTTTATTTAAGTTTTACTCAGCCTGAGAGCAGGTAAGTGACACATTCAAGATTCACATAAAAGGAGAAGAGACAGGATGTGAACTACCATCTCCTAGGATCCGACCCCAAGCTCATTGACTAACATCACAGCTGTAAGAACAGTGCAGGCTTTCTACTTTGACAGAGCCACTGGGAGCCTACACAATTATTGTTCCTAGCCCATTCCCATGGCAGACATCACTAATCAATCCCAATATGCTTTCAGGCTGAGTCCACCACAAACCTTCTCCACTCAGCACTCCAGTAGCCACAAGCAATTGATCAGAGCTGGCCCAGAAGAGGTAACCTATTTATCAGCTGAGCACTAAGCTCTTGATTGGAATTTAAAATCCATTCCTCAGAGTGTTTAGGAAAGAATAGCAAGAAACAGAAGTCTGAGCACAGGGAGGAGTGGTACCCAGGAAAGAAAAGCCAAGAAAAGAGTTTGGGGGTAGGGTGGGGGGAGACAGTGTTCCTAGAACCTTCCCTGCAGAGAAGAACCTCAAACATTTCCAGGCAGGAAATTCCAATAATGATGCAGTCTGCAGCCAGATTCTCTTACGGCTGAATTCCCCAAGTCAACTAATGGATTCTTCCTTGTACAGAAATTGGATTCAGCAGTTAGAGTCCTTTTTTTATTACTTTCATTGTCATGCCATCCCCGCTGATGACTGCACCAGGAGCACAATGGATTGAACATTTGCACGGCTGACATCTTTATTGTTTGACAATTAAGGTGTTATGTTTGCCTGAGGGATTGCAGTTTTGATATTTTAAACATTAATCTCCAGGAAGGAAAGGTAAGTGTTCAAACAAGGGGTACCTCTGCTGCCATATCCACGATAGAGCCTTAAAGTAAGAAACCAGATTGAACAGTGAGGAACACAGTCCGTGAATTAGGTGTTTGATTTTGACTTTCTTTATTTTTTTAATAAATTGATTAAATCCACCTTGCTCTAGGCTTTAAATAGACCAGGTTACCAAATATATCGTGCTGACAACACCGCTTCTCATGCCCATGGTGGGCATTACTAATTAATCATATCATTCTCTCCTCCCTGAGTCCCAGCTTGGTCTTGGAAACTGTCCCAATACGGAGCTTCAGGCAGCCAATAACAATCTATCATTTTGGAACTCAAGGCAAAACTACTTGCCATCCAAGATTCTAGGCACAGCCCCAACTCACAAGTTATCAAGCGAAAAGCAGTAGAGTGAAACTTTCACACTTAAGAGCACAGACCCTGGACTCGGAGCGCCTGGATTTGGAGCCCATATCTGCTATTGAATAGCCATTCCATGCCTCAGTTTTGCCACCTATAAATTGGGGGTAATAAAAGCACCACCTAGTGGAGCTACACTGATGACAAAATGAGTTCGGATACATACAGACCTTGCAAAAGTACCTGGCAAACATAAACACTGGCTACTCTTTCTCATATTTTGATTCTCTTTGTTCTCTGTGCAAAATCTGGCTCTTCTAGACTATAAGGTGTTCAAAGTTAGGGACCGCGCTTTTCCTTCCCTGAATCCCCATCACTTAACATGCAATAGGAACTGAGTCAGTAATTGTTAAACTGTTGAATCAAATGCTTCCAGCCAGATGGGCAGATTCACTATTCCACCCCCAATGCCTTGCACTCCTGTCTCCCCCATTGTTCCCCACCCCATCCTCCGTGTCTCTAAGGCTCCACTTTACCCCTCCTCCACTCTCCCATCAATATTCACCTGATTGCTATCCATCCTTCAGAGTCTGCCCAGCTGGAGCGGTTATGAATCTGTTCACTAAATATGTCTCGTTCTCTATCTTCTGGGCACCTAGGAGAATTCTGCTTCCTGCCCTGCCCCCTGTGGTTCGGTGGGGCTGCCTCAACAGTCTTGCCCGGGAGTGGAGAATGTGAATGCTGGTGTGAGACCCTCCCCATCTCAGGCCTCTGTCTCTTCCTGCCACAACAACCAGCAACGCTCCAGCCTGTGGTTGCACCATCTGTCTGGTTTGGAGTGAAAATTAGATGGAGCAGAGCCACTGGTTGACCTGTGATGAACCAACACCATGGACAAAAAGTAAATCTTTGTTATTTTAAAGCCACTGACATTTGTTGCCGCTGTTGCTGCATCGTCTGATTTATCCTGAAAGACACATTACACCTCACGTTCAGCATCCTCCTGGAAGCCTGCTGCAGCCACCCTGACCCACAATAATTTCTTCAAAAGGGCGGAAAAAAATTTCCTTATTCATTTTCATCCCCAAACATAATGCAGTGCGTTGCACACAGTAAGTGCTCATTAAATGACTTTTGAAGAAATGAGCAGTTGTTAAGTTGTTCATCTCTAACCCTCTAATTTCCCAATCTGTATGATAAAGCTCTTGTTCTTCCCGCTTTGCAGGGCTGCTGCGAAGCTTGAATTGAATGGTGTATAAGAAAGTGCTTTGTGAGCTATAAAGGGAGTAACATATCTCCAGTGTTGTTATTATGTGACGAACTATGGAGAAAAATTCTCCAAATACATTTATTCCTCTCATACCTGGTGCGACTCTGGTTTAATAATGAACTGCCCACCTCCCCCCACCCACACGCACACACACTCCTTGAGTTCTGTCACTGGTCCTTAAACTCAGGAATATTAACAGTGGTCTACATCATTGTGCTCAGGGCTTTTCATACCATTGCCACTTACTGTCCTCAAAGACTCGTAGGAAATGGATGCATATGGCTATTTTACAGATGGTAAAGCTGAGATTCAAAAGCATTAAGTAACCTGCCCAAGGTCAAACGGTTAGAAAGTGGCAGAGTCGGGAGTTTGGTCAATAACCCCAAGTACTGGGACTGCTTGGGGAATATAAACCGAAGTGGCTGGACTCCACAGAGTCAGCCGCTAGCCTCAGCACTGCTCTTCCTCCCAAAGAAGGCATGAACCAAACACTCCTCAAGCTTGGCAGGGGGGAGTGCTGCAAGCTCAGGAGTCCTCGGTGCCCTCAGTGGGGCCCCTGATGGGACAGCAGAGACTCCACAAAGCATGCTGCCCAGTACTCATTTCCCCCAAGTTGTATGGCCTGAGCTGGTGCTCAATGTTTTAAAATACGCATCCGTGTTGATGAATCTACTCCCAATTTTAAAAACTCAATATGTAGCAAGACCCACCAGAAAAGACCAAAAAGAAAAAAGTAAGCCTTTACTTCTCACTTCAGAAAAGTTTCTGCCATTAAAAGCATTTAAAATGGAGTCAAGTTCATGAGTATTTAACCAGTGCAGTCCCACCGGACTCCACACTCAAAAGACCTGGCTCTTGGGGTTTAAGGCTCTGCGGTGGCCATCCTGATATTCTCCAATTTCACCTTTGAGCTCGTGTTCTGTACGTGACGCCTGATGGCGCATGGAGCAGGCTTAGAGATTTAGCTCTCAGCCAGTCCCACCTTCTGCCTCCTCCCGCTCCCCAGGGGGGGACTCTTGGCTGCCTGTGTCCTCACCCCTTGTGCTCACGACCTCCCTTCCCCGTCCCCACTGAGCACAGGCTAGAGAAGGTCAGGGCCAGGCTGCACGTGGGGCTGTTAGAATTTAAATCCCCAATCCTACGTTTGCCAACTGTAGGATCTTAGATGCATTATTTAACATCTCTAAGCCTCAATTTTCTCATCTGTAAAGTGAACACAAGAACAATACCTGCTCCATGAGGCTGTTGTAAGGACTGCATTTGAAAACCCATTGCCGCAGCTCAGCAAATGACCGACAGGACGTTCTCACCACAAGCTGTGAAACTGGTATTTGGATCCCAGGTCACAGATGAGAGACTGAGGCCCAAGAAGATTAGATTCTGTACCCCAGAGGCTCCTAAGTGGCAGAACCCAGAGGCAAATCTAGAGCTGCCAGATTCCAAAGCCCACCAAGCTCAACCACCATGCCACACTGCCCCTCTCACAGAACAGGGTCTCTTGTGATGGCTTGAAGTCTCACCCCAGGCCCGCTTCTGAGGTCTTTAAGTCACAGCCCTCTGAACTTGGGATCTGTGAGTACCTTGCAGCTCTCATAGCCCTGGTGGTGATCAAGAGGGCCCTCCCGGGGAGCAGCTGTGACCACCATCACGTGCAAGCCCCCAGAGACCACTCATGTCTGGTTAACCGCCCTTCCTTCTGCAGAGCCTCATACACTATCATGCCCAGACAGGTCCTTCATCGCTCCTTTGATGAAAATTCATATGGCTGGTAAGGCTACCCTGCACCTACCTAATATTTGATGCCGATGCTGAGCAGTGGGAGGTGAACAACAAGAATAACGTGGTCAAAGCTCAGTTGACACTAAAGGCAAAGGAAAGAAAGTGGAAAAGGCAGACCAGGCACCAACTGAATGTTTGAAAGCAAGGCTTTTTATGCCTTTGAAACTGAATCCAGGAAAATCCCTGAAAAAACTGAATCCCTGTAGACAGTGAGAGGACGGTGTCGCGCTGGGTCGATGCACTTTTGGGGAGCCGCGGATTGCTAATCTCACAGGTTGGGAGCTCAGCCCTGCAGTCTGAGCAGCAGGGTATGTGTGAGTCAGCCCGGGAGCTGGCACGACCGGGGCCTCGCGTGGAGTCCAGGCCTGTCTCTGACACATGGCGAGAGTGGAGACAGGAGTGGGTGTTTGCTGACAAGCAGCTTCATGGGAACGCTTGCCTAGGCATTTCTCAGTGCTGAATCAGGGAGAAGGTTGGGCAGAGTGCTTGTGGGGGGAGGTGGGGGCAGAGAGAACAGAGCCTGAGGTGGGAGAGCAAAGCAGGAAAATCAAGAACAAATGGTCAGTACCTGAAGGCCTACTGGGTGCTCTCCCGGCCCTCTCCTCTTTATCCTCACCACAGTCCTATGGGGTAAGCAAATCCCTGGGTGCCGTTATTCTCTCTCGCATGTGAAGAAACTGGGGTTAAGAAACATCAAGGACTGCACAGCGAGCTGGCGATTAAAATGGAATTCAACATCAAGTCTAACCACAAAGCTGATGCTCTTCTGAATCCAATCCACCACCCGACCCCCGCTCTGTTAGACATTGCCTCGTCCTGCCCTCGCTTTCCTCTCCTCCAAAGGTTAGGCAGAGCCAACCCCACAGGAAAGGAAGATGTTGAAAGTGACATTGACTTCCTAGGCAGACTGGGAGGAAGTGAGCTGCCTCCAAAAGCAGAAGCCGGGATGGGCACTGTTCACCCTGAGAAGGACCACCCTACCCCTCCTGTCCGGATAGAGACAGAAACACCCAATCCTCCCCACTGTGTCGCCCAGACAGTGCTGCCCAATAAAAACATCACCCAAGTAACATGTTGTGATAACAACTTTCTACTAATTTACTCTTAAAAGTAAAAAGAAAGAGGTGAAATTACGTTAATAATGTTTTATTTTTATTATTACCCAACCTATCCAAGCAGTGTTATTTCAACATGGAATCAACATAAAAAATAGTGAGATATTTTACATTCTTTTTTATACTAAGTCTTCAAAATCCAGCATGTACTGTACACTCATTCCACACTTCAATGTGGCCTAGCCTAGGCCCATGTGGCCAGCGGCGACTGTACTGGCCGATGCAACAATAGTTCATTCCTTTTCGTTACTAAGTTTTATGACACTGTATGGGCATACCACAGTCTGTGTATCCACTCAACTGCTGAAGGATGTTTGAGTTGTTTCCAGTTTGGGGTGATTATGATCAGAATTGCTATAAATACACATACAGGTTTTGAGCAATCATAAGATTTCATTTCGTTTCTCAGGAGTTGGGGCAGGGAGTAAATGTGTGTTTAACTTTATAAAAAACTATCGAATTGTCTTCCGGAGTAGTTAAACCATTTTTTTTATTCCCGCCAACAATGTGAGGGAGCATCTGTTGCTCTACATCCTTGTCAACACTTGGTATTTTTATTTTAGCCATTCTAATAGATAGTAGTAGTATTTCATTATGGTTTTAATTTGCTTCTCCCTAATGACTAATGATGCTGAACATCTTGTAATATGCTACTGTGCTCTCCATATGTCCTTTTGGTGGTAAGTCTGTTTAAGTCTCTTACTTATTTTTAAATTGTGCTGTATGTTTCTAGTTCCATATATTCTAGACACCGATCCTTTGTTGGATATGTAATTTGCAAAATATTTTCTCCCAGTCTCAGATTGTCTTTTTATTCTCTTAGCACTGTCTTTCACAGAGCAAAGTTTTTAATTGTAATGATGTCCAATTTACCAGTTTTTTTCTCTTATGGATTATGCTTTTGTTATCATTCATAAAAACTCTTTTGCCTAACACCAGGTTATAAAGATTTTCTCATATTAAGTTTTTGAATAATAAATCACATGTTCAATACCCAAAGGGTTGTAACTGTCTAAAAATTTAAGCTATGATTTTAGTTTGGAAAATCTGCATTGCCATATAGATTCATTCATTCACTCCACACTTAATTCTTCATAAATGGACCACTATCAATAGTAAAACAGAGATGAAATTTGGTCCACGCTAATAGCTGCCATTAGTTGAGGGTATAGGGCCAGTGGTCATATAAACATCATCTACACCCTCCAATCTGCCATAGAAACTTAGCAAAATTAAGTAATTTTCCATCACGCAGTCCAGAAGCAGTAGAGTTAAGCAGAGCTCTCAGCTATGGGAAGGGTTCTCTGGTTTCTAGCAACAGAAAACAGCTCTACCTACCTAAGAGGCAAAAGATAAAGAAGTGGTCCAAAGATACTTCGCAGAACCAACCCAATGGCTGATCAACCAAATCTTGGAAGGGAAAACAATGGAGGAAGTTCAAGGACCCAGGTAGCAGGGGTGAAAAACAGATGTTAACTTGCAGACACGCACTTTGAATGAAGCATCTTCCACTACTTCCCACCCTTTCGTGTGTCCTCTCTAGATTTAGGTTCCCTGGAGCAATCATCTGACTGACGTGTCATGGGTCATGTGACCATCTTTTGACCAAATGACAAAAACACCTTGACTGACAGTCCCACCAAGACTATGTCCAATTAGGGGTGTAGTCTCCTTTCTTGTTGAAAGGAATCTTGAGATGTTGTTATTGGAGGAAAAGGTAAAGGATCTTGGGAAGGCAAAACCACAGAGGCCCACTGTGGCAGTGGCTTCCAAAATATCTGAGCATGATCCATGTTGGGAAATATATTTCACAAACCTGTGAGTATACCCACACAGGACTGAAATGGGATTTTCACATAACCGTACATACCTTCACAGTGCATAATACACTCTGATATGTCATACTCATTTTCTTTCATTTAAAACACTGGATATCAGAACTCCTTTTGCATCACAACCTGTGGATTAGAAAGCATTGCACTTACCACGATTTCCTCCCTCTTTCTATTCAGAAAATCTCCAGAAGAGAAGACGTGCAAAACAGTGATGATATAATGAGGTAAACTCCACAATGTGTCCCCAGAAAATCTGACCCACCCATCCCATGAGAGGACTGTGTGAACAGAGATGTAAATCTCCTGTGAATAAGAAAAGGTGGATGTAAGATAGACATTTTCCCACAGAGCAGACCCTGAGATGGGGATTGGGCCCCAATTAGTTAATTTGCAAGGTGATCCCAGGAAGGACAGGGAGGGAGACAGGAAAGGGAGAAAAGTCAGCAAAAGTTTTATGATGAGACTGTTGTCACTGTGGGCATCTGGGCTCAGTCACACAGGAGACCCGCTGAGAGACTGCAGAACATGCCTCAGGATTGGGCCACCCAAGGGCAGGGAAGCTGGGGCGCTCATCTAGCAACTGCCATCCATCCACGTGAGGGGGGCACCGAAGCCGTTCACTTCCCAGGACTTCCAGCCTGCCACCACGTGAAAGCCAAGCTCCCTCGGCAGCAGAGCACCCTCAGAGAGAGAGATGCAGGATGCTTCGGGCCAAGTACGAATGTCTGTAGTAACCTTCAGGTGGGTCAAGAGTATACGGTTAGAAGATTTCTCGTAAGAGGTAACTGGGAGGGAGAAGAAGTACCCCAAGAAACCACTTTCTGTCATCAATATCTGCCCAGGCCACACCTCAAGGTCAGGCGTACCCTAGTTGTCCATGGCACCTTGGAATCACCCCATCCACTAATTTCTAAATTCACCAAGTTCATCCCAGCCTAGCTGCCTGGTTTCCTGCTTCAGCACTGCTGAAGGAAGAATGGAAGTCTGCCCACCTGAATCACTAGTTCTACCTGGCCCCTGTCACTCTGGGTTAATGTCCCAGAGAATGTCGTTTTCTGCCACAACATTTCAGTAAACCTTATCCACCCTCTCCCTCCCCTAGTGCCATCAGAGAACATGGCCTTACTCCTAGCAAGGTGCCGAGGAAAACAAATATCCAGGACGCAGAGGAGGGATCCCACACGTGAGCCTTGATTAAACTACCTGCTATCTGTCAGATAAAAACACAGAAGATAGATTAACTTTGGGAGTCAGGCCCAAAGGGACGGGCAAAGAAGCAGCATAAAGCACAAGGTAGCAAACGCTTCATCAGCACTGCCTGAGGGCAGTGGGCCTTAACCCGCGTCATCTGAGGAGCTTTTAAAGAGTACTGATTGCCGGTGCGGGGTGGGGTGCATCCCCTGCCAATTGCTATATTTTTTACATCCCCCAGATTCTAATGCACAGGAAGTATAAGGTGGGACAGGAAGGAAGAAATAACACTTCTTGGGCTTTTTTCAGGTAACCTTTGTATCTCATCTAATTCTCTCCATAAAGCTATAAATTCGGTATGACTATATGCATCTCAAAGGTGAGAAAATGGAGGCTCAGGGATAGCAAGTAACTTGCCCAAGTCCCCATTGGTAGGAGCAAAAGGATGGAGATTGCCACCCAAAACTGAATCAAAAGGCCATGGCTCTTTGTACCCCACCATGCTGTCACCCGAGGAGTATTTTAGTAAGATTGATGGTGAAAGAAAGGGGGCAGAAAAAAATTTTTAAAAACAATAATCACTGAATAAATCGAGACTGGGCTAGGTAAGGCATGGTGGGAAGGGTTCTCAGCGCAGTAAGAGGCCCTGGATGCCCGAGGCTTTTGTGCCAAGGAAAACGAGGCAAAGCCACCAATCGGGATCACGTATCAGCTACCCCCGCCCTGTCCCAGTGTTCCCTCGGGCCAGCCCTGCTCTCCAGAGGATCTTGTGTCCAAGGTTAGCTCAAGGGGCCGTTTTCCCACTGGACTTGACCTGGAACTTGAAACAGCTCGGCCCACCAGCTCAGCTTGGAGAGATTTTCAGCGTGGTTCTTCTTCTCCTTCTTCTCCCAGAATTCCAGACGGATGATATTCAGCTGGGAGAGTCAACCCACATCACAGTACCAGCCTCTTCTCATTTCTGCCACTAATTTCTCTATTCTCACTGATTGCTTGGCTCTCTGAGCTCAGGGCCCATCTGGCTGAAAGGCGATCCTGCTGTTTAAGTCTCCTCTGGGACAGCTCAAAGACAGGAGAGACCCTATCCATTTCTACTCTTCTGTGTTTGCTCCATGAAACCGAATTTTATTTAAGCATCACATTTGGGGAAGGAAAGGGAACTTGAGTATTTGCTTTCTTGATAATATTTTTCTGCAAAAAGATGCCCAATGAATTAGGTAATCCTCAAAAGAAAAAACTTCACAACCAACATCTGCCAAGAGAGCTGTCCTTCTAAAGTCCAACATTCAATGAATATTGGAAAAAGGTAAAGCTATGAGGGACCCCAGAGATCATCTCTTAGAAGGGGAAGTCGAAGGTCCCAATGGAGAAGTGATTGCCCGACATCATGGCCCGAGGTGATGGGGAAAAGGGACTGGAACCCCATACTTTGACTTCTTGTGCCCAGAAGGTGTTTCACTGGGCAGGGATTGCAAACTGAGGAAAGACAGAAAAGCAATACGCTGAAGTGGCCCCCTTTTGGGCCCACCACGATCCATGTTCAGAAATACAAATACTTCACCAACACGTGAGCATATGCACCCAGGACAGAAAGTAGAGTTGGAAAGGAAAATAGTGGGTTCCAGGCTTAGCCCCAACTGTGAAGAAAACAGTGATCTATTTACCAACCCATCCCTCCCGAGTTGACTAAT
>JAPYXV010001757.1:0-13798 GCA_028533065.1 Trachops cirrhosus | reverse complement strand
CTCTCTCTCTCTCTCTCTCTCTCTGTCTCTCTACAGGAATGCCAGGTTCAGACTTGCATTTATAGAGAACTAGGCACTATTTAAAGGTCAGGGAATTCTTGACTCTGAGACCCATAATGTAATTGGGAGTTCATAAACAGTGGGGGTAATTTGAGTCTCTCTAAGGTATTCCTGTATGATCAAAATGTGTGGTCTCTGAAGCCATACAGATTTGAGTGGAAATCCTGGCTTCAAATATTACTGGTTGCATGACCTTGGAAAAATTACTTCAGTTCTCTTAGGCTCAGTTTTCTTATCTATATAATGTAAATAACATTGTCTTAAAATACAGGTCTAAGGAGGAATAATATAGAAAAAGTAACTGACACAGTGCCTTACACATATGTGAGCCAAAATGATTATGTTTATTATTTCAGTTTTAACAGTCTTTCAACTTCCCCCTTCTTCTCTTTTTTTCCTTTAAAATACTTATAACATAATTTCATAAAATGTCTTTTTTCAATGTCATCACACAAGTTAAACAATGTTTTCTCTTATGTCTAGGATGTTATAATAGTCTGTTAACTGGTCATTCAAATACTTGTCTCATTTTTACTCTCTCTTCTCATTTATTCCATGATTTAGTATTTAAGGGATGTGGCTTCTTATTTTGATAGTTGAAAGAAAAGGAAGAGGAGCGGGGAGGAAGAAGAGAAGAAGAAGGAGAGAAATAAAGAGGCATAATACCCACTGCAAAACCTAAACCTTTTACTCTGACCTTCAAAAGGCCCTTTTGTCCATGGAGTAGTTTAAGGTCATTCACTCACTTTTTAAAAAATATAGTGTTGGGAACCACCCTGCCTGGTTTCAGAAGCTGTAATCCCCTGTAGCTAAGGCTGAGTAAAAAGACCTTGAGGCCATAAGCCACTAAGGAGACAAAGCTCATCTCCCTAGCAGGGGCACCACCTCTGCCCCCTGTTACTTTACCCTGCTTGGCCCAGGGTGGATGACTGGTTAGCCAATGATAGGTAAGATTCCTCAACGGAGGGATGACCTAAGCCAGGCATGGTCATGAAGGGGCCCTCAGGGAAGGACTTGGGGGGCTACAGAAAAAGAGGGTGATGGACCCTCGCCCCTTAGCTTTGACATAGCTTGAGTCCTCATTCTATCTGTAAGAAGTCTCCTAATCTCTTGGTTGCCTTTCTTCCCCTGCCTGACTTAAGCCTGAAACAATGCCAGAGGTGGGTACAGCCCTATGCTGGAAGGGATGGGTCCCTGGGGCGATCAGGTCTAAGAAAGAATACATAAAATCCTGTGAAACCTGCTTTGCTAAGAATACCCTCAATTTAAATGATAAGGGTCCAAGCATAAAATGAGTTTGTTTCTCCAAAATTTTATGGCCCTTTAGCTAACTGACCAGGATTCAGAATAAGCCCTCATAGTTCTTTGAATGTTATCTATTGTTTGATCCTTACTGCCTGACAATGATTGATGAGCTTTACCTGTATTCCTGTGCAAACTGAAGCCAATAAAAGCCCACTGAAGAATAGGCTCCTGGCCCTTCTCCTTTGAGAGATCATCCACCTTTCTTCCACAAGTAGATCTCATCTTGGTAGACTTATTCTCATTTGTGGCAGACGGTGAGGAGGGTGCTGTCTGCGGGCAGAGCCACCCCCCCCAATATAGTTGAGTTGGTGAACTTAACTATATGGCAAGCTGCTTTAATTTTAATCTTGAGTTATCTTTTGTCACTTGGGAGTCTAGAAATATCTTTTTTTGGTAGTTGTTTTTTCCATGTTCAGTGAGGGTATCACAACTCTTCCAGTTCTTCAGAGACTGTTCAAATCTTAGCTTCTATAATGAGCCCTCTTTGACTTCTTTAAACCACTTTGTAAGAAACAGATCACCTATTTTGCACCAGGCCATTAACAGAGTTTTTATAAGATGCTCCAAAGTAGTTATTTCTAACCTCACTATTAAAAGAGGACACTGAAATGCCAAGTAATATAAAATTTGCACGGGATTATACATCTAGTGACTGGTCAGATCAGCTCAGATCATGTGACTGGGAGGCACAACTGACTTCAAAATCCATGACATTTCTACTGCTTCTACTGCAAAAATCCATGACATTACATGCCATCTTGAGTCAGAGAATAAAGACAATGACACTTGCTAAGTGACCTGGGGCAAGTCACTTTTCTCCTTGTAGTTGTATTTTACTATCTTGGAAGTGTGATTTTTTTTTCTTCAGCAAGATGATTTGATACATATGCAGTTTCATTTGTTGTTCAAACATATTTTTGTTAGCAGCATTCTTTAATGTACTATATATTTAATGAAATTATTTCACACAAAATGAAAAAAGAATCATTTAGCAAAATAAAAGAGGATAGGAATAGCATTCACATACCTCTGAACCACTGAACATAGATAGCTATTTCCATAGATCTTGGAAATACTCTAGACATCACCTAATCCATTTCATGGATGAAGAGGTTGTGGCTGAAGCCTTGAGGTACGTCCCTGAGCCAAAGGGAGGGGAAAAGTTCGTGGCTGAGCTGAAAGTCTTATACTTATTTCCACTTGAATGATGTGCCTTCATTTCGCTATGAGGACAGTTGATTTCCTGGAGGGACCATCAGGAGAGTCCCAGCACAGGCTGGGGGTGTGGGCTGCCTGCGGCAGACCCTCGGCCCAGAAGTCTCCGCAGAGCCTGCTTCATTGACTTGTTCCGCAGAGTGTAAATGAAAGGGTTCAGCGCAGGTGTGACTATTGTGTAGAAGACAGCAGGGGCACCGGCTCCTGCCCCGCTGGAGCGAGGCTGCAGGTAGATGCAGACGGGAGGTATGTAGTACAGACACACCACTGTGAGGTGGGAAGTGCAGGTGGAGAAGGCACGCTGTCGGCCCTCAGGGCTGCGGATCTGCAGCACCGCCGCGGCGATGAAGCTGTAGGAAAAGATGATGAGGATCAGGCAAGCTACTGCCACGATACCGATGCTGGCAAGCATGGCGAGCTCATTGACGGCTGTGTCTGCACAGGCCAGCTTCAGCACAGGCGGGATGTCACAGAAGAAGTAAGCAACGCGATTAGGGCCACAGTAGAGCAACCGGAAGGTGAGGGAGGTATGGGTGGCAGAGTGCACAGCACCTAGGGCCCAAGTGACTCCAGCCAGCCCTGCACACGTCCGCCTGTCCATGGCAACTGGGTAGTGCAGCGGTTGGCAGATAGCTAGGTAGCGGTCATAGGCCATGACCGTGTACAGGAAACACTCAGTACTGGCTAGGAAGTGGAAGCAGTAAAGCTGCACTGCACAGCCCTGGAGGGAGATCACCCTTCCATCTAGCGACAGGAGGCCAGCCATGACCTTGGGCACTGTCACTGTAGACAAGCATGCATCCAAGAAGGAGAGGTGCCCCAGGAAGTGGTACATAGGGGAAGAGAGATGAGGGTCAAAGGCCACAGTTATGAGAATGAGAAGATTCCCAGTCAAGGTGATGCTGTAGATGAGGAGGAAAAGGAGGAAGAAGAAGCTGGGGTGTTCAGCTGTGTACATCAGACCCTCCAGGAAAAAGTGGCTTACCACAGTCTGGTTGGGGCCTTCTGTCTCCATGACTGTCACACACCCAGAGCAGTCAGTTCTTCCCTCTGCAACAACAGTGACATCAGCAGACATAGTAAGTAGCCATTGCCGTGTCCTGAAATGCCATTAGCCACTAGATCGTGCCATTTTGGTCTTGTCCATAAATGAAACATATGTAAATTTGATTCACATTGAAGCCTGTTCCAATGTTTTCTTGATGTTCTTTCAAAGTGAATCTTTCAATGTGGGACCTGCAATTTTTTGGAGACACACAAAAGACTGTAAAGATTATTTGGAGAAATGAAATTCCTAAATGATGGCCATACAAATGTAGATTAAATCCTGCTCACATGGAGCATATCTATTTTGCAAATATTCCAGAATTGTATGCCTCTGATGTCCTAATTCCTTCTGTCATACTGCAGATGTGGATAAGCAAGTGCATATTGCCATGTGTCATCAGGAGTTGCGTGCCATCATCTGGGGAGAATTGCCCAGAGTTTAGGTGCCATTACGTTAGCCAGTCCCATCCACCTTTCACCTAGAGGGAGTTCTTCAGGATTGCAGCAGCCCACAACCAACTCTCAGGTGTATGATGATGAAGCCCGAGAGATTTGACTGAATAACTATCAGGACAAATTATTCAGTACCTTTTATACTCTTCTTGCAAAGCTTTATTCTAACCTTTTGGGAAATTTTTCCCTATGCCTTTATTCTTGAGCCTGAATGGATAATTAAAAGTTTTCTTTAACTTTTTTCATCCTTT
The DNA here is from genome assembly GCA_028533065.1 of Trachops cirrhosus. Taxonomy (NCBI): domain Eukaryota; kingdom Metazoa; phylum Chordata; class Mammalia; order Chiroptera; family Phyllostomidae; genus Trachops; species Trachops cirrhosus. The sequence goes on along the minus strand of JAPYXV010001757.1, from coordinate 9,467 downwards.
ACCTCCTGAACCTAATTAGAGGTTGCATTAGGTGAATTTTTAAAAACTGCTTATTTATGTTCCATCTTCAATTCCCATGAATTTTGCTTAACCCTGCCTCTGCATATTTTATAACTAGATTTTCACAGTTTTTTTTTATGTTCCATCACTCATGTGCCTTTTTAATATGACAAATGATTCTGTATTCAATTTCTTTGTCAGTCTTCTTAAAACAACATGTTTAATTTATCTCTCCCCTTTACTGTTCCCCACTGCCTAAGGCATAAATTATATCCCTGTCTGATAGATAAAATTATGTGCACACTGCTTCCATTATTATCACAAAATCTTTATCTCTCTGAAGAAACTCCTCTTATCTAAGATGTTGTTTGTCTGATCTTCTCAGGTTGCCATAATCTCTCTCTGATTCCATTTTTGGAAAGGAATGGATTCCTTTATCTCTACCATCATACATCTGCTCTCTATGGTTAAGTTTGAACATTGATTCCTCTACACGCCCTTTATAAATGTTTTACCTCACAGTGATTTTTTTCCTTCCTGAAACTTATGGTATATATGGTAATTATGATAACTATCTTAGCATGTGCTACCCTGGACAACTTAGTGTTCCTTGTGCATTTTGCATGACTTCCTAAGAGGAACACAGGGAAAATTTTGAATGACTTCCCTAGTTTCCTATCAACATTTTTGGGATAGAGCAGTAGAAATAGCAAGGGACCACATTTATTTGGATTTGTATAAAAATAAGTTTAAATCTATGGTCAACTACTTAATAGCTGAAATAGAGGGACCATGGTGCTGAATTTCTCTCTTCCTCCAAGTCATCAAATTTAAAATGAGGATATCATTATTTGTAATAGCTATTGTTTTATTTTGGATACAGCAGGACACATAGCATGTGACCTTAAATTTCTTAATATTTATTATTTTATTCAGTGCGGTGATATTTTCTATGATGCTCCTGACAAAATAGTAAATACCTTTTGCTTAAACAAATGCAGTAATCCCTGTTTCACAAGAAAGTTCATTCCAATGTTAGGTCAATATATTATAAAGTCCTTTACATCAGCTGTATACACAGGGTATATTAACCAAAAACAAAACACTCTAGTGAGGTATATGCTAAGTCACTTGAACAGAAGAATGGGCATATCTTCTTTTGAGGTAGCAAGATTGAATCAAATGGGGATGATAACTATTTTAAAAATAACTTCTAAATTTACTGTAAGTTCAATTAAGATGCTAACATATTAGTCGATTGTTCACTACTTGGTAAAATATTTGAAAACTAACAAATAAAAATGAGAAAATAGGTGGAAATTATCTGAACATGACATGAATATATAAGAGTAAGTGAGTAGTCCTACTGGGTATTTAAGAGTATTTTAAAGCTGCAGCTATTTAATAGAATTTGTATATTATGTATAAGAGGGGACACAAAAACCTTGGGATTTATTTTTTAAAAATTGTGTATTTATTCTTACATGTTTAAACTTCAGTCACCATCAAGGTACTCTCCATTTGATGCAATGCACCTATTAAGATGTTTTTTACACTGCTCAAAACAGTTTTTGAACTCATCAATTTTGATGCATTTTAGTGTTTCTGCTGTTTTTTTGTTTCACCTCTTCCACATTGGCAAAACAGTTCCCTTTGAAGACTTTTTCTATCCAGACAAACAAACAAACAAACAAACAAACAAAAACCCACATTGCACAGGGAAAGACAGGGTGAACAGGGAGGGTGGGATCTGGGGGTCATGTTGTTTTTGGTCCAAAACTTCTGCGCACTCAGCACAGTGTACGCAGGTGTGCTTGTAAATCACCCTTCATGAAATGGACAAATGTGTTGAGTCTTCAAAAAAAAATTTGCTCCTTGCTCCTCTGCTTTCTACCTCTGACTGATGCTGATGCTTTCCCATGTGACTCCTATTTCAAAAACTACCCAAGATGGAGGAGTAAGTGAAAGCTACACCAACTTCCTACCAGGACCAGTCTGGAATTACAAGTAAATTGTAGAGAAATCATCCTGAATAACCAATGGAACACTAGCTGGAAAGCGGCTTTATAACCAAGGACAGATAGAAACCACTTCACCACGAGTCTGGTTGGGAGTGCAGAGAAGACGTGAGAGAGAAAGATGGGCTCCTGTGGTGGCAGCTGAAGTGCTGGGGGCATATTTCAGGGGTTGGGGGGTCCTCCCTGAGAAGTGTGGGGTCTAAACCTCAAGCTGAGCTCCCCAGCCTATAGCACCAAAGCCAGAGAGGAGCCCAGATAACACCCAGCTCTGAAAAGCAGCAGGATTTCTATCTGCCTAGGAGAGATGGCTGGAGACTCAGAGAGCCTCTTAAAGGGCCAATGCATAAAATTTTGTTTGCAGTCACCATGGGCTCTGGCAGAGGGAAGACAGAGTGACCTAGAGATGCTTCTTGAGGAGAGTCTTGGGTTGGTGGCTGTGCGGAGAGAACTAAATGAACAGCTGTCAGAATCCTTGTGCTGAGTCATTCCCCATACTGCAGGAGCCATCTCTCTCAGGCCACTGCTCTCTGAATTGCAGCAGCCTGAGGGGAAGCAATAATCGCACCTACAGGAATTACTCTGCTGTCTGACTAGTGATTACAGCTGGATTAATTTAATAGTTGATCAGCTTCAATTGATTAGTTTAACAACTAAGGTGGAAAATGCAAAGAAGCAGCCACCAAGTGAAAGAACAAGAGAATTCTCCAGAAGAATAACTAGATGAAATGGAAGCAAGCAATTTATCAGATAGAGAGTTTAGAGTAATCATTATAAGGATACTCAACAGCATGAAAAGAAAAACATAGAAACCATAAAAAAGGACCAGTCAGAAATGAAGAATGCAATATCTGAAATAAATAATACACTGGAAGGAATAAACAGTAGGTTAGATGAAGGAGAGGATCAAATCAGTGTTTTGGAAGACAAGGTAGAAAAAAACACCCAGACAGAGAAGCATAAAGAAAGAAGAATTTAAAAAAATAAAGAGAGCATAAGAAACATTTTGGATAACATGAATCATAACAACATCTGCACCATGGGAATAATAGAAGGTAAAGAGAGTGACCAAGGGATCAAGATCGTATCTGAAGAAATAATGACCGAAAACTTCCCTAATATGGTGAAGGAAAAAGACACACAAGTCCGGGAAACTAAGAGTATCCCAAACAAGTTGAACTAAAAGAGACCTACACCAAGACATGGTAGCATAAGTAAAATGACAAGGCTTAAAGATGAGAGAATCCTAAAAGCCACAAGAGAAAAGCAGGTAGTTACCTACAAGGGAGCACCAATCAGACTGGCATCTGATTACTCAACAGAAATATTTCAGGCCAGAAGGGAGTGGTGTGAAATACTAAAGGTGATGAAAAACAAGGACCTACAATGAAGGCTGCTTTACCCAGCAAGGCTACCTTTTAAAATCAAAGGAGAAATAAGGAACGTCCCAGACAAGAAAAAGCTAAAGGAGTTTCTTAACTAACACCAAACAAATACTGCAGCAAATATTAAAGGGCTTGCTTTAAGAAGAGGAAGAAGAAAAAAGGAAAGAAAACAGAGGAAAACAGTCTAACCATAAAATGGCACTACATATGTATCTATCTATAATCACCTTAAATGTAAATGGCTGGAATGCTTCAACCAAAAGACAGATGGTAGCTGAATGGATAAGAAAACAAGATCCATGTATATGCTGTCTCCAAAGACCAATCTTAGATAGAAAGATACACACAGACTAAAAGTAAAGGTATGAAAAACAATGAGCAATTTCATGCAAATGGAAAAGAGAAAAAAAGCTGGGGTAGCAGTACTAATATCCAACAAAATAAACTTTAAAACTAAGGCTATAGTAAGAGACATAGAAGGACACTACATAATAAAAGGGAACAATCCAACAAGAGGCTATAATTCCAGCAAACCTTTATGCACCCAACATAGGAACACCTAAGTATGTAAAGCAAATCTTGATGGACGTAAAGAGAGACATTGACAGAAATACAGTCATAGTTGGGAATTTTAGCGCTGCTTTGACTTTAATAGATAAATCTTCCAGAAAGAAAATCAAAAAGGAGACAGCAGCCTTAAACAACAACTAGATCATATGGATTTAACTGATTCCTTTAGAGCATTTCACCCCAAAGTAGCAGAATACATATACTTTTTAAATGCACGTGGAATGTTTTCTAGGATAGGCACAAGTCTCAACAAATTTAAGAGGACTGAAATATCAAGCATCTTCTGACCACAATGCTACAAAACTAGAAATCAATCACAAGAAGAACACTGAAAAACATGCAAAGACATGGAAGGTAAACAACATGTTATTAAACAATGAATGGGTCAACAATGAGCTCAAGGAAGGAATCAAAAGATACCTTGAAACAAATGATAATGATGTCACAACAGTTCAAAATCTGTGGGACACTGGGAAAGCAGTCCTAAGAGGGAAATTCATAGCATTACAGGCCTATCTCAAAAAAAAAAAAAAAAAAAAAAAAAAGAGAGAGAGAGAGAGAAAGCTCAAATAAACAATTTAACTTTACATTTAAAGGAACTTGAAAAAGAACAACAAACAAAACCCAAAATGAGTACAAGGAAGGAATTCATAAAGATCAGAGCAGAAATAAACAAAATAGAGACTAAAAAAATGATTCAAAAATCAATGAAACTAAGAGATGATTCTTTGAAAAGACAAAAATCTAGAAAAACCTTTAACCAGACTCATCAAGAAAAAAAGAGAGAGGACTCAAATAAATAAAATCAGAAATGAAAAAGGAGAAATAACAACTGACACCAGAGAAATACAAAGGATTGTAAATATCAAAATATTATGAACAACTGTATGCCAACAAGCTGGACAACCTAGAAGAAGTGGTTAAATTCCTAGAAATATACAATCATCCAAAATGAAATCAGGGAGAAGCAGAGAATCTGAATAGACAGATTACACTTAGTGAAATTGAAGGAGAAATTTTTAAAAACACTCCCAAGAAACAAAAGCCCTGGACCAGATGGCTTCACAGTTGACTTTTACCAAACATGAGAAGAACTACCACCTTTCCTTCTCAGACTGTTTCATAAAATTCAAGAGGAGTGAAGGCCCCCAAACTCATTTTGCAAGGCCTGAGTTATCCTAATTCCAAAACCAGATACAGACACTACAAAGAAAGAAAATTATAGGCCAATATCCCTGATGAACATAGATGCTAAAATCCTCAACAAAATACTAGCAAACCGAATACAGCAATGCATAAAAAAGATCATACACAATAATCAAGTGGGTTTTATTCCAGGAATGCAATATTGGCACAATATTTGCGAATCAATAAATGTTATTCACCACATAAACAAAATGAAGGATAAAAACCACATGATCCTATCAGTAAGTGTAGAAAAAGCATTTGATAAAATCCAGCACCCATTTATAATAAAAATTCTCAGCAAAGTGGAAATAGAGAGGATGCACCTAATTGTAATAAAGGCCATATATGACAAACCAACTGCCAGCATGATACTCAACAGGCAAAATCTACAACTTTCCCCTTAAGATTGGGAACAAGACATGGATGTCTGCTTTGACCTCTCTTATTCAACATGGTTCTGGATGTCCTAGACACAGCAACCAGACAGCAAAAAGAAATACAAGGCATCCAAATTGGAAAGGAAGAAGTAAAACTGTCTTTATTTGCAGATGACATGATACTGTACATAGAGAACCCCAAAGATTCCACCAAGAAACTACTAGAACTGGTAAATGAATTCAGCAAAGTAGCAGGATGTGAAATTAATACACAGAAATCAGTTGCATTTTGTATGCCAATAATGAACTAACAGTAAGGGAATTAAGAAAACAACCCCATTCACAATTGCTTCAAAAATAACAAAATACCTAGGAATAAACTTAACCAAAGATGTAAAAGACCTGTACATGGAAAATTATAAGACACTGTAGAAAGAAAGTGAAGAAGATACAAATAAGTGGAAATACATACTGTGTTCATGGATAGGAATAATTAACATCATTAAAATGTCCATGCTACCCAAAGCAATCTATAGATTCAGTGCAATTCCTTTTAAGATTCCAATGATGTATTTCACAGAACTAAAACAAATATTTCAAAAATTTATATGCAACCACAAAAGGCCCAGCATAGCAACAGTGATGCTGAGAAAGAAGAACAAAGTTGAAGGAATTGCACTACCTGATATCAAACTATACTATAGTAATCAAAACAGCATGGTACTGGCATATAAGCAGACACATAGATCAATGGAATAGAACAGAGAGCCCAGAAATACACCCACACTTTTATAGTCATATAATATTTGACAGAGGAAGCAAGCACATATAATGGGCTAAAGATAGTTTATTCAAAAAATAGTGTTGGGAAAATTGGACAGATACATCAGTAAAATGAAACTAAACCAACTTGTTACAGCACACATGAGATTAAATTCAAAATGGATCAAAGACTTAAATGTTAGATTCAAAACCATAAAAATCTTAGAACACTTATGCAACAAAGCCTTGTACATTACTTATAACAATTTTTTTATTGGCTATGTCTCCCCAGGTGAGGGAAACAAAAGAAAAAAATAAATGAACTGGACTTCATCAAACTAAATAATTTTTTTCACAGCAAAGGAAATCATCAACAAAATAAAAAGATATGTTCTCCCATAGAATGGGAGAACATATTTGCCCATACATCTGTTAAGGGCTTAATATCCATAATTTATGAAGTGCTTACAAAACTAAACACCAGAAAAACAAACAACTCAATTAAAAAGTAGGCAAAGGACCTGAATAGACACTTCTCCAAAGAGGACATACATATGTCCAATAGACATATGAAAAGATGTTCAATGTTACTAATCATTAGAAAAATGCAAATTAAACCTCACACCTGTCAGAATGGCTATCATCAATAAATCAACAAACAACAAGTGCTGGTGAGGACATGAAGAAAAGGGAACCCTTTTGCACTATTGATTGGAATGCACATTGGTGTTGGCACTATGGAAAGTAGTATGGAGATACCTCAAAAAATTAAAAATGGATCTGTCTTTTGACCTAGTGATCCCACTTCTGGGAATATATTCAAAGGAACCCAAAAGAGTAATTTAAAAAAACATAAGCACTGCTATGTTCATTGCAGCATTATTTACAGTCACCAAGATGTGGAAACTTCCCAAGTGTCCATCCATAGGTGAATGGATAAAACAATTGTGGGAAATGTATACAATGGAATTCTACTAAGCTGTAAAAAGAAGAAACCTTTACCCTTTGCAACAGTATGGATAGACCTGGAGAACATTATGATAAGTGAATTAAGAGAGTCAGAGAAAGACACCATGTGTTTTCACTCATGTGGAATCTAATGAACAAACTGAACTAACAAGCAAAACAAAGACTCATAGATGAAGAGCAGATGACAGCTAGTTTGGGTGGGGGGAAATTAGGGGGTGGAGGGATTGAGTAAAAAGGAAAGAGGACTCATGGACATGGACAACAAAGTGGTGATTGCTGAGAGGAGGGGTTGTAAGGGTACTAAGTGGTAATGCAAAAAGAAATACAATAAAAGATTAAATTAAAAATTAATTTACTGAATTCAAATGCAGCCTCTCACAACAATGCCCATTGTACATGGATACAGATGGGTTCCTAGAACATTCACCTAGCAGGGGAAGCCTGTATGTACTATAAGGGGCCTGTCCTCCAGAAGATAATTCATTTTTTTGTATCCCCTCTCATATATATGTGTACATGTACATATGTATATAAAATAATAATCTGAAATAAGGTTAAGTACATATAAGAATTTAGTGTATTTAAAAGTTAGTATATTAAGCATGTGTGTGTATGTGACAGACATTAATAAGTGTAATGTGCCAATTGACTGGCCATATGGGAAATAAAAATTAATATAATTTTCCAATTTGCTTCTTTTTCTAATAGAAAATTCTAGTTGGATAAATTATCTGTTTTAAAATATGAAGCCAGGAAGCTACTTGAATTCAAAAATATGAAGCCAAAGCATAGAAATAAGCCAAAGAACATTTAATACTCATTAAGTAGTGTGTTCTTAGTTACTATTTTTGAAACTGGAGAAATATTCAGGCTAACTACTTTTTCTCTTCTGTTTTATTTTTTCTCTTTCTCAGGGTTAGATAACCTCAAAACAAACTTGAAAACAAAATACTATGTTAAGAGGTGAAGTTGCATAAAAATATTACTTTTATATGGTTCTTTCTAGTTGAGAGTTCAAATTCTGGGCTCAGACTTAGGTTTACATATCAGCTCTGCTGCTGTTTTATCTGTGGATAAAAGATAAAGTAATAGATATTTCTTGTTTTTATGAAGTAAGTTTCTTAATTTAAAATGATGTGATATATTTCTTATTTAAAAGCTAAACAAAATACACAATACAGTGCACAGATGATGTGTTGTATAATTGTACACCTGATACCTGTAGAATTTTGTTAACCAGTGTAACCCCAATAAACTCAATAAAAAGAAAAAAAGTTATACAGGAACAAATATAGAGGACACATGGACAAAACTAGGGGTGTTGGAAAGGGGAGGGAGGAGGGGAGGAATGGGTGGGTGGGCTGGAAAGGGAATAAAGGATAGAAACTGTACTGAATAAACTAAAAAAAAAAAAAAAAAAAAAGAAAAAAGTTAAATAGCAAATTAAGTATATTTTTCTATTTATTTATTTATTTATTTATTTTACTTTTAAAAGTATATTTTATTGATTATGCTATCACAGTTGTCCAATTTTACCCCCTTTACTCCCCTCTGCCCTGCACACCCCCACCCCCCCGAATTCCCTCCCTTTAGTTCATTTCCATGGGTCGTACAAATTAAGTTCTTTGGCTTCCACATTTCCTATACTACTCTTAACCTCCCCCTGTCTATTTTCTACCTACCATTTATGCTACTTATTCTCTGTACCTTTCCCTCCCCCTCCTCCCACTGCCCCGCTGTTAACTCTCCATGTGATCTCCATTTCTAGGATTCTGTTCCTGTTCTAGTTGTTTGCTTAGTTCGTTTTTGTTTTTTGTTTATTTTTTTAGGTTTGGTTGTTAATAGCTGTGAGTTTGTTGTCATTTTACTGTTCATATTTTTTATCTTCTTTTCCTTAGACAAGTTTCTTTAACATTTCATATAATAAGGTCTTGGTGATTATGAACTCCTTTAACTTGACCTTATCTGGGAAGCACTTTATCTGCCCTTCCATTCTAAATGATAGCTTTGCTGGATAGAGTATTCTTGGATGTAGGTCCTTGCCTTTCATGACTTTGAATACTTCTTTCCAGCCCCTTCTTGCCTGCAAGGTCTCTTTTGAGAAATCAGCTGACAGTCTTATGGGAGCTCCTTTGTAGGTAACTGTCTCCTTTTCTCCTGCTGCTTTGAAGATTCTCTCCTTATCTTTAATCTTGGGTAAC
>JAPYXV010001756.1:0-13799 GCA_028533065.1 Trachops cirrhosus | reverse complement strand
CCTCTCCCTCTCCCTCTCTCTCTCTCTCTCTCTCTCTCTCCCTCTCTCCCTCTCCCTCTCCCTCTCCCTCTCCCTCTCTCTCTCTCTCTCTCTCTCTTCTTTCTTTTCTTTCTTTCTCTCTCTCTTTCTTTTTTTCTTTCTTTTTAGGTTCAGTTGTTGATAATTGTGTTTGCTGTCATTTTACTGTTCATATTTTTTATCTTCTTTTTCTTAGATAAGTCCCTTTAACATTTTATATAATAAGGGCTGGGTGATGATGAACTCCTTTAACTTGACCTTATCTGGGAAGCACTTTATCTGCCCTTCTATTATAAATGATAGCTTTGCTGGATAGAATTATCTTGGATATAGGTCCTTGCCTTTCATGACTTCGAACACTTGTTTCCAGCTCCTTCTTGCCTGCAAGGTTTTTTTTGGGTTCTTTGTTTGTTTGTTTGAGAAATCAGCTAATAATCTAATGGGCACTCCTTTGTAGGTAACTGTCTCATTTTCTCTTGCTGCTTTTAAGATCCTCTCCTTATCTTTAATCTTGGGTAATATAATTATGATGTGCCTTAGTATGTGCTTCCTTGGGTCCAACTTCTTTGGGACTCTCTGAAGTCCTGGATTTCCTGGAAGTCTGTTTCCTTTTCCAGATTGGGGAAGTTCTCCTTCATTATTTGTTCAAGTAAGTTTTCAATTTCTTGCTCTTCCTCTTCTCCTTCTGGCACCCGTATGATTCAGATGTTGGAACTTTCAAAATTGTCCCATAGGTTTCTAAGCCTCTCCTCATTTTTTAAAAAATTCTTGTTTGTTTGTTTTTTCTGGTTGAATGTTTCTTTCTTCCTTCACTTCCAAATTGTTGATTCAAATCCCAGCTTCCTTATGTTCACTGTTGGTTCCCTGTATATTTTTCTTTATTTCTCTCTTTCTTGGTTTTGTGGCTTCCCTGAATCATTTCTGTGAGCATCCTGATCACTAGTGCCTTGAGCTGCGCATCTGATAGGTTGGCTCTCTCTGTGTTGCTTAGTTCTGTTTGTGGAGTTTTGACCCATTGCTTCATTTGAGCCTTATCTGTCTGTTTCTTGGCAACTTCCCTGTGTTTCTGCATATTAGGAAGAGCTTCTTTGATTCCCATGCTTGGTAAACTTGGTATGTTGTAAGGCAGGTGAATACCTGTCTTAGGTATTGACCTGGTCAGGGCAGCCCACTTTGCCACTTTGTGGCACTGTATGTGGGGAGGGGTCAGAGAGAGAACAATGCACTTTGCTTGATTCTTGCTCCATTTCCAGTCCCTTCCCCCACTTCCCATAAGCATCTAGAACCCTTCAAGTTGCTACTCTGGTGCTGATTCCTAGAGTGGATGGGTTTGCAGACATTCTAGGACCCTGTGGGGCCTTTACACGGACTCTTCTGAGATACTGGTAGTTTCTTCTGCTGTGCCAGTCCCCACTGGTTTACAGCCAGAAGTTATGAGGCTTTGTTTGCCCATTGCTGGAACCCTTGGCTGCAGAGTCTGGCTTGGGGCTGGGATCAACTGCTCCTCATTTGTCCCTCCCAGTTTTCATACCTTGCACATTAATGTGGGACCATCCATTCAGTGGGCCACCACCACAGTTGCTTCACCTGCCACTGCCTCGCCATGCCACACCATGTACTATGCACCCACCTACCTGTCTGGATGAATGTTTCTTCTATAAATCCTTGGTTGTTGGATTGCCATACAATTTGATCTTCTGAGAGTTCTGGTTGTTATTTGTTTTTAGTTGGTTGTTATCTTTCTCATGGTTGTGTGAGGAGGTGAATCAAGTCTAAGTATGCCTCCATCTTGGCTAGAAGTGTTTCAGATTATAATTCAATACTGTTGTATCTACCTATGTATCATGTATCTATCCATCTACTGCTCATATTACTCGAGTTTTGGCTATTGTGAACTCTCTCAGTTGGCTTCTGTGTCCATTTGGCATACTCCCATCATTTTATTTTATGAGCACTTCCTTAGTTTCTGGTACAACAACATATTCCAGTCTTTTATAATCCCTGGCCAGCCCTAGACTCAGCCATTTTTCCAAGGATCCCTGGTTCCTTTCACTGTAGAATGTTGTTAGATACTAAGATCTGGGCTCAGGGATTGCTCATTTTTTTCTGGATTTCTTTACTTATAGGCCCTCTCAGCAAACAGAGCTAGAACTTATATTTGTGTATATTAACTCAAGTACATATCTATAATTATTTATAAGTGTGTATGTATTATATTAAGGTAAAAATGAGTTCTGTGATTTCTCTGACTCGAATTTAGTAACACACAGTTGGTTCAAGCCTTTCCCCCTTACTGTTCTGGAACCTCCCACTCCAAGACAGAGAAAACTGGTTTCTACTGTCATCCATTTATTTGTTTGTTCATACCCATATACATGTGCAGTGTCTTCAGAATTATTTACCCATACACTGATGAAAAACAATTTTATTAATTAAAGTATAGCATTGATATACATTTGTCAGCTTCTCCTTACCTTCCATGCTCTTCTGTGATGTTTATCATACATCTTTAATAGTTACATTCTTTTGAAATTCACTATCTGAATTTCATCCTGGAATTTCTTGGATCAATCTCCTAATTGATTTTTTAAAAATTGTGTATAAATTAAGATTCACTATTTGTGCTGTGATGTTGTATGGATTCGCACAAATGCATATGGTCATGTATCCACTATCATAGTACAGAATGTATGTCTTCTATGGTAAGATGTGTGCTCAAAGCTTTAACCCATTTTTCAAATGGTTTACTTTCTTATTGTTGAGTTTTAAGAGTTCTTTATATATTCTGGATTCAAATTATATAGCTATGTATTTGCAAATATTTTCTTCTAGTCAAGGGTTTCTCTTTTCATTCTCTTAACCGTGATTTTTACACGGGGAAAGTTCTTAAGTTTTAGTGAAGTTTAACACTTTTTTAAACAGACCGTTCTTTTGGTATTGTATCTAAAAACTCGTTCACAAACCCAAGTCACACAGATTTTCTCTAGAAGTTTTGTATTTTTGTGTTATATATTTAGGGCTAATTTTGGATTAAGGTGTAACGTTTGTGTGCCTAACACAAATGATGTGTTAGCTTCCTGCTGGAGCCAAGACTGCTTTCTCAATCTTGGTAAGGCTTTCTTCAGAGACAAACGCAATCCTGAGTTTGCTGACGGTACCGAGTTCCGTTCCGGACTGCCTTGAAGCCCCTCCCCTGCCAGCCCTTCTTCTAGAGCTGGCGCTAAGCCCCGCCTTTGCATACTCCCGGCAGCCCTTTGGGGGCGGAGACCATGCCCTCCGTACCAGAGACTACATTTCCCACAGGCCTCTTGCACATAGTTGTCTAAGGGCTTCCTTGCTGGTGTCTTCTGGAGAGGTGAGTTGGTCGTGGACGTAGAGGAAAGGAGCTCAGGGGCGGTGCGGGGGCAGCGGGCCTTGGCATATATGTAAACCGTGTTGTAGTCCTTAGGGAGTTTGTGACGGTAACTGGGCCCTGGGAGTCCTGGTGCCTCCTCTGCCTTTCCGCTTCAGGACCGCACAGATCCAGTGGCCCGGAATGGTTTCTGTGGTAAGTGTATGAACCCCAGAGTGAAGGCCGCCTTCAAAAAGATGCAGTCCTGAAATCAACGCAGATCGCAGAACCATAGTTTAACTAGGGCTTCCTCCCAAGGTAAGTGCCTTGAAGTCAGAGTCGGAGTCCAGCTCTGGTCTTTGCTCTCTGGCCTTTCTGATACTAGGAAGTGTCGGCCTTACCCCAGGCTCCCAGATTTCCATCGGCTTAAATGTGTGGTGGATGTTGGGAGCAAATGTAGGAGCGAGGCTGTTAGCCAGCCTGGGCTGAGCTCTAAGAAAGGCTCAATGTCTCCAGATTCCCGTTTCCTTCCCCAAACCTGCTGATTTTTAGGAAAAGGGAGAGAAAGGAGGATATGTATCATATATAATTTATATATAATCTATCGATATAAGTCAGTAGATACGTACTCATTTTGAGATGAGTTTCGGTTTTCCCTTTGTTCCATGAAATATAATTTTTATTTTTCCAGACATGAGAATTTTGCTTTTGTGAAAAGGGAAAATCAGGTTGGACTCCAAAGAGAAAACCCAGCCCTGGCATTAACCAGCCCAGGCTGGGAGAGTAGAGACAGATAAAGCCAGCTGCAGAATTAGGAAACATTGGAAGGGAGAAGGCACCAGGTGTTAGTTAGACTGGTGGTGTTGGACCTGACCTTGGTTCAGCAACTTGGTACTCGAGTTCTGGCTAAGAAAGGATTCAGAGCCAAGACTCTACTATAAGAGAAAGTTTATTTAGAAAGTCCCAGAGATAGAAGTAGTGAATTGTAGAAGAAATGGGCTCTGGAATCAAGTTACAGAGGCAAAAAAAGGAGGGTCCTTGGGGCTTAGGAGAAAGAGTGAAGAAAAACATGGCTGGGGGATAAAGGGAAAGGCTCAAGGGTGCCCCATAGTGTAAGCCAAGGGTCCTCTGTCTTGAGGGTATTCATATGGAGGTCTTAGGGGAGGGTCCTCATAGAACATTTACCAGGTTTCCATGTGTGTCCTTTCAAGGTCATGGTCTCTACTGATTGGTCCATTCTTGGCAGGGGTCATCAGTCAATATGTCAGCCATGGTATTGATTGTCTGGTATTTTTGCTTTTCTGGGCCTGGAGCTGAAACACATCTGAAGCCTAGATGTATTTGATACAGGTCAGAGCCTCATTGTCCTGGGGGCTTAATGCTTAAGGGTTATTCTCCAGCCCCCTTGTGGGTTCCCCCTCTAAGGGAGTCTAAGCTACATGACTAGCAGCATGTCAAGGAAGGAAAGGTCAGGAAAGGGTCCAAACCACCTGACTGGTGATATGAAAGGAAAAGGGGTATAAACCAAATGACAAGCGATATTCTGGGGGATGAGAGGTTATCCTGTGGACAAGGTCCTTGTTTTCTCAGTTTTGCCTGTTGTTAGGTACCTGGGGCTTTTGCCATGGTGACCTTTTGTATCTGACTCATCCTTGCTCTGCTCATGTCTGTCTAACTGTCTACCACATACTCAAGTCTTGCAGCAACTGTAAAATGTCATAATGACTTTCTCTCTGAGAGATTACAGCTTTCTTTCCAGTTTGCTATTTTATTACTGGAGACACTCAATTGCTAAACTATTCTTGTTTTATTGTAACATTCAACCTCCAATTAATCCCTGCTATTCTCTCCTCAGACACAGCAAACATTCCAGAAATATTCCCCTCTTCCTCAGAATCCTTCAGTTGGTACTCAGCCCTTTATAAGTGAGTGTCTCCTTCTCTCTCTCTCCTCCATCACATTCCAATAGTTTCTGTGGAATTTCCTCCCTGTCTTGAGTAAATAAGTCTGCCTATATAGGATTGCTCCATGTAGTCCAGGGGTGTCCAATCTTCTGGCATCTCTGGGCCACACTGGAAAAAGAAGAGTTGTCTTGGGCCATGCATTAAATACATTGTGACATGTAATCATACACAAAAAAATCTCATAACGTTTTAAGTAAATTTATGATTTTGTGTTGGGCTGCATTCACAGCCATCCCTAAATTGTAGTGTTTAGTTGGTAAGGCTTTACACCTGAACTATCTATTGACTTGGATCTTTGCCCCTTCTACTCAAGTAGGTATTCACATGAACATTTGGCAATCATTTAATTTCTCCTGTGAGCTGCTGCTTTCTAGACCCTTGAATGGTCTGCAAGCAAGCCTAACTGCAGAGCTTTACTGTGTAGGCTGTGATTTGTTGAGATTAGTTTAGTTGGACTCATACTGGGTGGCTTTGATCTCCCCCACTGCCCTGAGGTCAAAGGAGGAGAAGATGTGATCAATGACAGGGTCTTCTGCCTTTGAGGCTTTTAACAAGTGTTAATTTGGTAGGGTTTTTAATGGAGGTCTGTGTTAACAAGGAAAGGGTTATCAGTAGAAGAGAAGCAAAGACATTAGTAGAAATTTGAGAAGAGGTTTGTTTTAGGCTACATATTTATGTGGTTTTAAGAGAAGCAGTTTAGTATAGTCTCAATAGTATGGGCTATGGAACTAAATTATCAGGGTTCTAATCCTAAACCTGTCACTTAGAAATTGGTGAACTTGGGGCAATTTATTTCATCTCTTGGTGCCATAGTTCCTTCATCTATAAGAGGGGGATAATGATAGAGCCTACTATATAGGATTGCTATGAATAAATGAAGTAACATGTGTAAAGTTCTTAGGTAATGCTTGAGACATATAAATGCTCAGTAGATTTAGTTATTACTATTATGTTGTAATTCCATATTTTTTCTTCTCACCCAAACCCAAATCCAAAAATTGTGTGGATTTTGACACATTTACTTCATCCATTCACATACCCTACCTTTTGTAAACTCTTGTTAATCAGGAGGAATTGCCTGTCAACACAAAGCTTTGAAACTTAATAGTTAGCATTGTAAGTGCAGGGCTGAGAAGCTCATTTTTTATGAAAAAAAAAAAAAGAATTGTCTTTAATAGTTATAGGAAGAAGACTATATAGGATTCTTCATATATGGCTTCCCTTTATTAAATTTTTATTTGCTACTTTTAAGTGCTTTATATGTATATTTAATCCACATAACAACCCTTTGATATAGAACTATAATTATTACCATTTTACATAGGAAGAAACTAAGGCTGAAAAATTAAGTAACACATCAAAGATCACACAGTTAATAACTACAGAGCTAAGATTTATATCTTGGAATTCTGACAGCAAAGCCTATATTAGTAATTACAACAGTATACCAAGTCTTATCATTATGTATACTTAAAAATTCTTCCTGCTTTAGTAATTCATCATGATGGAAGAGATATTAATCTGATGTCAGCAAGCACTGTTGAGCTATGTCCAGGTTATGCTGAGGCTACGGAGTTTCTGTGGAGGGAAATGGATTTTATACAGTAAGATTTATGCCTTCAATTTTTAATTTTAGTGATATTCTATGGCAAATTAGACTAGTAGGACAAGAAGATTCAGCATCTATTGTAGGGCTTCATAGGTATCTTAGCCCAAAGGATTGGGTCAGAAGCAAAATAAGCTCATTTGTTAGGAAAATGTGAAAGGAAGCAACCATGAGACTGCAATCAGTGCTTAAGAAACGTCAGTCTAGGTCTTTTGCCATTCTTTTTAGATAGTATTGCAACATACATGAGCAAATTAAATCATATAGTTGGTTCATGAATTGGAAGCTGAAGTTAAAAAGTCACTCAGGAAAAATAGCTGTTTTTAGAGAATGCTAAGCTCTTTTCTTAGTTTAACAGAAGATGGGAAGAAAACCTTGAACTGGGAAAGTCTTGTTTTTTTTTGGAGTATTTGTGTAGTTTAGCTCACACTATATTTAATATGGTGATGAGTATCACTGGCTGTGACTGTAAATATTTTAACTGGTACTTCTAGGCATATGTGTGTGTTTTTTCTGTCAGAATAGTTTAATGCCACATGTTTTTTAAAAAATACAGCACCTTCACCCATTTCAGCAAACCTGTGTCAACATAATCACTTTTAATATTTGCATGATTTTCAGTTGTTTAACCATTTCTCCAATTATATTTGTTTCAACTTTTATTCATCATAAACCATATCTGTCAGCATACTTCTGCAAATATCTTTTATCAATTCAGTCACTGTAAAAGACTTTTTTGGTTGCTTTAATACACATCACCTTACTTAGTAGTGAAGTTTAGTATCTTTTGAAAGGTTATTTCTGTTTTATAGTTAACTACCCTTGCTTAGGTTTCTCTCAGTAAATTGGAAATCCTAGTCTTCAGAGGCGAAAATTAAAGTTGAAAGATGGCTTTTTAGTTAGAGAAATGTGGATTCAAAACAAAACAAAAATCTGGCATCTAAGAACTGAATTTGAACAAATTATTTGAGCCCTGAGCATCAGTTTTCTGTTGCATGGAGAGAAGAACTACATTGCAGAACAGTGCGGAGGATTAGTGAGTAGTGTGTATAATGCCTTCATCAAATCAAAGTTCTCAATGTCTGTTAGTTTTTGACTAACTGCAGTTGTCATAATGGCAAAGGATGTCAGGGTATGAGAAGTCCTGACTGGGAAACAGAGTAGCGAGTTGCCCTGGCTGGAAAAATGCAGCTTTACAGTGGCAGGAGCTTCCAGGCTCAATTTGTGTGGTTTTTAGTCTTTGTTTAGTAAGTTAAGGCAGAATCCTGGGGCTCAAAGGGGGTTCTCTTTGATTGATATGGTCCTTTTGTGGCCCGGAGAAGCTAGCTAGAGGGAGAAGGAACTGCTCAGGACACATCTGAATAATCTCATGTCAGGACCACATTGCCAGATGGGGAACTAGTCAGAAATCATGCAGAAATTTCTGTTGTTCTACACCAAGTTCAGCATTATTCATTGGGTTTCTTCAGGGTTTGGATTTCTTCATGCTCTCTAAATTTTTCTCCAGTTTGTGTGGGTATAAGCTCAGTGTGGGTGTAGTGGTGTGGAATAGTTTGGAAGCAGGAGTGGCAGGAAAAAAAGCTCATATTAACATAAGTAATTTTGGGGGCTCTGAGGCACATCTGGTTTCATGTCTTCTTTCTTTTTTTCCAGATTTCTCTTATCTGGACTTTGCAGTTCTCTAACAGGAATGTTGAGGACTGACCAGTTTGAAACCATGGCCCATGTAAGTTGATGTTTCTTTCTCTCTTTTTAGATATTTAGATACTGTCAATTACTAGGTCATGCATACACACTAATTTCTTATCCTGAAATTTCCTTTTTAACAGAACTCCATCCAAGAACCTGCACTAGTTTCCTTCCTGCGAGTGTTGGGGACAAATAGCCCAGTATCCGCTCCATGCACTCTTTTCCCCCACCCCCCATTTATATAGGCCATCTCCTATCTACAGAATCTGTCAAGAACTATGAGGGTACAAAAGCTTGATAAAAATTCAGGCATTTTGTGCAGAATATTCCCCCTATTAATACTTTCCAACTGAACAAGCTTTTGATTGTAATACTTAAACTTCAGAGAAAGTATATTTCTCTGAGTACAATGATTTTTAGTCTAGTTTTATGTAGGAAAAATTTATATTCCCAACACATAATTTGACATTTTAAAAAAGTTTTTGAACTTTTTATTGATAGTGTACATAGAGAAAAATGCACAAGTTGTAAGTGTATAACTAAATGAACTTTTAAAAATTGAGTACATTTATGCCTCCAGCCTTCAGGTCAAGAAGGAGAATATTTCTAGCACTTCAGATGTCCCCCTTTTAGGTACTCCATACCTACCCAGTCCAAATGTAACCTCTATCTTGATGTAAAATATCATAAATTAACTTTGTCTATTTTTAAAACTTTATATATGTGAAATTGTATAGTTCAATGCAATATTTTTAAACAAAAAGCAATGTGCAGCAAGTCTCGTTTTATTCCAATACAATTGATGGACTATCAGAACCATCTGCAGATGTTTTGAAATGCATGCAAGTATTATTAAAGGGGATGTGTATATCTGGTGCTGCAGATTAATAAAGAAGACATCAGGACATCATAATATGAATCATTCCTGCCATAATGTTCTTGTTAGAAATGCATTTTAATAGTGTACTTCATATGTAGCTCTTGTTTTTGCTTAGTATAAAATGAGTTCCTAAAAATTTGGAAGAATTGTCAAGAAAACTATGGAGAAAGAAAAAATCAAGTGAGAAAAATGAGTTCCATAAAAAGAGACAATGAAAATACTAAAGCCAAAGTACCCCTGCACTGACCCTTCCTTGTGTACTATATATAATTCTATCCTGAGAGCATATAGGAAAGTAAGTGAGGGGTTGAAATTGATGTGTAATGCAATCTAATTATTTGATTTCAAGTGATGGGAAAATAGGTACCTTGTCAATAATGTAGTGTTAAAATGGATTATTGATATTAAGCAGGAGATCTCAGTTTTGAACTTTCCTTGAAGATGTACGTTTTTTTTTTTTTAAAGATTTTATTTATTTATCTTTAGAGGGAAAGGGAAGGAGAGAGGGAGAGAAATATCAATGTATGGTTGCTTCCTGTGCATTCCCTACTGGGAACTGGCCTGCAACCCAGGCATGTGCCCTGCCTGGGAATCGAACCGTGATCTCTTGGTTCACAGGCCCGCGCTTAATCCACTAAGCTACACCAGCCAGGGCAGAAGATCTACATTTTGATGAAAGAGAATTTGATCCTTTTTGACTGCTGTAGAGAAAACTCCAAACTTCTCCACAGACCTCAGTCTCCCCAGTACATAAAATGAGGTTTGAATTGGCTGGTCTCAGTCTCTGCATGTGTTGAGATCTTATGATATGTGAGGCTTTTATGATTGTACTGCCTTGGTATCTTTATCAAGTCTCCAAAGGCCTAACCACAAGTTCTGATCTCACAAGCTATATCTGCCATACAAGAGAAAAAACTCCCTGCCTGGCTAGTTCCCATATCAGCCCCATCAGCATCCCCCCTAGTCCTTAATGTATGAGTTTTACTCCCCTGCTGGCCTGCAGAATTATTCAGACAAACTCATCACATCTTTCTGTGGTAACCAAGGAACACCTCACCCTCTTTTTACTACCTCTCATAGACTTTGTTTAGTCACTTTATTCCTGAATGTAACCCTGTGTGGTCCTACATGACATTTGGTGTCCTCCCCTGGGCTGTGAGTATGTGACTAAGAAACTACTGGCAATCCCATCTCTCTGATGTCAGGTATTCAGCCATCTCATGCTATCTAGGGCAAAGGATTCCCCTCTTTTCCAATGGATGAATAGGAGTGATCAGAACAGGACTGCAAATAGAAAGCTCAAGGATCATTGAGTAGTTTTATGGGATGTGCTGGTCTAGAGCAGGGTTTCTCAACCTTGGAACTATTCATATTCTGAGCCAGAGAATCTTTTATTCTAGTGAAGTGACCTCTGCATTGTAGGATAGCTAAAGTTATCCCTGTCCTCTACCAATTACATGCCTGTAACACTTACACCTCCACCCCTAGCTTGTGAGTCAAAATTTTCTCCAGACATGGCCAGTTATCTTCTGGGTAGTAAAATCACTCCTCATTGAAAACCACTGGTCCAGAGTGATATCTTCACAATTCAGTATCCTGTAACTCAGGAATGAGGAAAGGTGGTCAGTTGGGGGCAATGGATGATAAAGAATAAAAAGTTATCCAGTCGCATAAATAAGTATTAGATAATATAGACTATGATATTTGAGGAAGACTTTTGAAATTGTGTTGAATTAAAATATCTAAACAGAAAAAAAGATTGAATTTCATATATTTAAAATGTAGACTACCATGTGCCAAATTTTTTAAAGTTTACTAAAAAATTGATCATAACAGGGAAAGTGATTATATACAGTTTGACTTATGATGAACTCAAGTCTGTGTTCTTAGAGATTTTCTAATATATTCAGGAGAAATTGTTATCAGTATTTTTCATGATTATTCATAGAAAAAGAAGGTAGAAGACCTCATATTTCTTTAGAATTTGTGGTGGAGATACAGCTTATAGAAGGCTGTGTGCAGTGTTTTTGTTTTGTTGGGACTTTTGAGGGTTATTTTATTCATTTCCAGATGTATGTGGTTAAAATTTAATCTTATCAATAGCCACAGGATTATTCAAGAGATTTGGTACTTTGCTTGAGGGCTACTAATTTTCTATCTCCTATGCATGTCATAAAATTTCACCCCTACCATATTTGCTGCTATGTGGCTAGTTCTCTGCAGTGAAATCCTTGATATCATATCTTTCCATTTAAAAAAATATTTTATTTATTTTCACAAATAATACATGAGGGTTTTTCTTTTTAGGATTCAGTGACATTTGGGGATGTAGCCATAGACTTCTCACAGGAAGAATGGGAATTTCTGGACGCAGCTCAGAGGGACTTATATAGGAATGTAATGTGGGAGAATTATAGCAACTTTATTTCCCTAGGTAAGTTTATTTATTCCAAATTTTACTGGCATTCTCTACTGTCAATTTCCAGACTGTGCTTTGAGAAACTAGATAAATTCTGTCTCTCTGTTCCAAAGGAATGGTGCAAGTTTTATTAGGTTGGAAATAGGTCCCTCCATTTAATACTTCATCACTTCCATCATCCTAGGTCCTTCAGGTTTTCTTCAGGTTTTGTACTTTCCTTGTTTCTTTAATATCCAAGGGGATGTATTTGAATTCTGGATTACTAGAAACCAGATTTCACATTGTATTTGAGCTCAAAATTAATGTAGATACTTAACACTTATTTTTTAAAAAATATTTTATTTATTTTTAGAGAGTGGGGAGGGAGAGGGAAAGAGAGGTAGAAACATCAGTGTGCAAGAGAAACGTCAACTGGCTATCTCTTGCATGCCCCCAGCTGGGGACCTGGCTGGCATCCCAGGTATGTGCCCAGACCAGGAATCAAACCAGAGAGCTTTCGATTTACAGGCTGATGCTTAGTCCACTGAGCCACCCATTCAGGGCTAACAGTCATTTCTAATCCACCTGTAAGGAGAATTCCTAGAGAAAGGGGTTCTGAATCACTCAAAAATCAGAGCCTGTTGAACTTTTATAATATGAGATGGATCCACAAAGTTCATTTAATGCTCAATTAAATATTTACATGCATTCTGTTTCTTATAACAGACACTTAATTCTACCTACTTTGTAGTTGAAAGTTAAAAATCTAAGGACTTCCTTGTAACATTGAATGAGTATTCTAAAAAGGATATGAGAA
The DNA here is from genome assembly GCA_028533065.1 of Trachops cirrhosus. Classification (NCBI taxonomy): domain Eukaryota; kingdom Metazoa; phylum Chordata; class Mammalia; order Chiroptera; family Phyllostomidae; genus Trachops; species Trachops cirrhosus. The sequence continues at coordinate 1,096 of JAPYXV010001756.1, read as the reverse complement.
TGTCATAGGAATCCTCTTATTCTCCTCTTAGCAAAATTGTATTAATAAAAGTTAATACCTAGTACACACATATGTATATGCACATATATAACTATTCTAAGCATTGTATATCATTAATTAATTCTCCCAACTCTATGAGGAATATACTATTTTTATCTTCATTTCTGATGATAAAACTTAAGGCACGAAGGTAACACAGCAACAAAAGTAGTATGTGAACCCAGGCAGTCTGAATCCAGATTTTGTTACTAAACCATTACACAAGACTGCCACTCAACAGAGCTTGTGTGAGTTTAAATCATGTTAGACCTGTTCATAATGATCTGGTGTCTATTCTTGTGGTTCTGAGGTTATCTTAATGTATTCTTCAACTTCTTGCATTTCTTACCTCTTAGACTTGATAAAATACCATTTTGGTCTAGAGTTAATTACAAATTTAACCAAATCTGAATCTAAGGACATTTGGGCTCATAATTTCATGTCATACTTTTCTATTAAGCAGGATTCTTCATTTCTAAACTAGATGTGATTACATTATTGGAGGAAGAAAAGGAGCCAGGAAGGATTGCGAAGGAAAGGACAAGAAGACACTACCTTGGTGAGTGAGGCTTAGCAGGCATGGGGAAATCATTACTTCAGGTAATAGCCAAGCAGGTTAGGCTAAAGGCACAACCTTTCGTTGTTTTTGTGGATTCCTCCACGGTTTGTGGAGGAAAAACCTGAGTCCTAAGAACCAAATTAAAATATTTTAAGCCTAGACTAACAAAGAAACTCTGTTATACCTCTCTTTTTCTTATCTCTCATATTTCTCTCCCATTTCAAAGAGAAGAACTATTCTAAGTAGAAGAAAAAATAATAGATATAAAAACTGAAATCAACAAAATAAAAAAAGGAGAGAAAATTAATAAAGCCAAAGTTAATTTCTTCTTTTTTTAAATGTATTTTATTGATTATGCTGTTAAAGTTGTCCCATTACCCCCCCTTCATTCCCCTCCACCCTGTACACCCTCTCCCACCCACATTCCCCCCCTTTAGTTCATGTCCATGTGTCATAAGTTCTTTAGCTTCTACATTTCCCATACTATTCTTGCCCTCC
>JAPYXV010001755.1:0-13800 GCA_028533065.1 Trachops cirrhosus | reverse complement strand
GAGATCACATGGAGGGTTAGCAGCAGGGGAGTGGGAGGAGGAGAGAGGGGGGAAAGGTAGGAAGAATAAGTAGCATGGATGGTAGGTGGAAAATAGACAGGGGGAGGGCAAGAATAGTATGGGAAATGTACAAGCTAAAGAACTAATGACCCATGGACATGAACTAAAGGGGGGAATATGGGTGGGAGAGGGTGTTCAGGGTGGAGAGGATTGAAGGGGGAGAATTGGGACATCTGTAATAGCATAATCAATAAAATATATTAAAAAAATAAAAAACACATCAGACTTTCCTCCTTGTCTGCCATAGTGCTTCTTGTTAGTATATTTAGTAAGTGCTCAGATTTGTTAAATAATACTTTAAAAATTTTAGTTATACATTAACAATATAGAATTTTTTGAAAATACATAAAATATACAGAAAATTAAATTTCTATAATTTCAAGTCTAAGATATAAAAGCTGAGGCAGAGTATTTTATTTTATGTTTTTAAATTCTTTTATCCCAGTACTTATTTTTATGATTTACAAATGTGGAGTTATAGTGAATATGTACCCCTATCCCATGCTAAAGACATGGTTTTTAGTAACTGTATAACATTTCCTTATATCATTTATTTAATGCTTTCCTAAGAGTGGACATTTAAATTGTTCTTCTTTATGAATCACATTGTGATGAGCACCCTAGGTATATGAAATATTAAGGACATTCCTGAATCTTTCCTTAGGATGGATTCCTAAGAATGGAATCACTTTATCAAAGGTTATAAAATTATCACTCCATCTACTTCTCAACAAGATTATTCTCAACAAGTTTACTCCAGTTTTGTCTAATTGCCAGAAGTCTGTGGGAGACCCAGTCCTGTTGTTTCTTTGCCAGTGTAGGGCCCCAAACAGGTGATGAATGTTTATATACTGTATCCCATCTCTAGTCAAAGCAGCTTGCTCTGGGGTAAAATTGTTAATGTATGAGTGTATATAAGTACAAAAGTAAAAAATATATTTTATATCTGCTTGATATATAATTGATATTTCAGTTGTTTAAATAGTTTCATCTCATAAGGACACAGGCATTTTTACATTTTAAAATGGGGCCCTTTATATTCTCAGTAACCTTTTCCCCTCAGCAGTTGGAGAGATGGTCTTCAAAGTGGTCTTTGAAAACATAAGGCCTCATATACATAAATGCGCACACCAGTCTAAAACCCTCCAGCAGGTGCCCATGAGACTCCAAATCAAACCTGGATCCTTTCAGGCTTGAATGCCCACTCTGAGTGTCCGGCTTCCCTGAACCTCTCCCCTCCATGTCACTTCACCCCTACCCTTCCTAACCAGGCCTTTTTGCTCCTGGGACAGGCGGGCTGGTTTCCTCTGGGCTCAGGCCTGCTCTTCTGTCTGCCCAGGGCCTTTCTCGGAGCAGGAGCTGGCACAGCTGGCTGCTCACCATCTGGTCTCCCTCCACCAGAGAGCAGTGCACTGACATGCAGCTTCAGGTCATTAGGACAGCACTCTGCCCAGTGGCTTTCATGCACTTATCCCTCTTAAAATTACTGAGTTTCTTTGATTATTGTTTGTCTCCCTCAGCAGAATATGAGCTCCATGAGGGCACTGACCTTGTTAGTCTGTTCGATTCTGTGTCTCCAGCACTTAAAACAATACCTGGCACAAACAAAGCCAGTATTTGTCAAATCAGCATACAAAGCAGCAGTTTGGGGTTTTTTAATGATATTATTTATCGACCAATTAATTACCATTGATAGATCCATAGTAGGCTTGGGTCTAATCCTGGACCATAACCATTTAAAATTTTAGGTACATTAATTCAACTGAAGTGTGCCCTGCCAATAAGTAGTTCGGGGAGAATTTTAATGACGAAGGGAACAGCAATGAAGAAGATCTAAACTGTGATATTAATTTCACATTCATAGGTTTCAGGTCTGGAGTGAGATTTGTGTCATTCAAGGCGTTTTCTATTTCATGTATGTCTGGGATACACTAGAATGGAGTCGCAGAGCAGGTAACAGGTCGTCCTTTCAGAAATGTTGCTGAACTGATCACAGGGATGACGAGGAATCTTTTAGGGTGAAAATGGTACTGCCATGGGTGACATGACTCACTTTGAACCATGAAATGCATCTAATGTGAGGGTTGGGAACAGAAGAAAATCATATTTTCAGCACATTCTGATTTTTGTTTGACTTTATTTAGCATCTACTAATTGGGACTCAACCAAAAAAATTACCTTAGAAAATATTTTGGTGTGGTAATTTCAGAAAAGTAGTAGATCGTTTCATATTTTTACTGATTTGTCGTCTGTTTTTAGTCCTCTTTCTGTAAATCTTTTTGTCCATGGCTTCCTGAAAAGCAGTATGTTAACTGCCTGTGACCAGTGGGAAGTACACAGGGCAGAGCCATGCCCATGGGCACAGGATCGGGGTCTGTGTTGAATGTCAGCCTTATTTATTGCATTGAGGCTTGAGAGGAGATGGATGGGAATTTGGCTTAGGGAGGGTATTACTCATAAAGAGACAGAAGTATGTACACAAACTGTCACAGTCTAAGTTTTGACCACTCTCTAGTTTCATATCGCTTTTGATTTTTCTAATTGTGAGGTATTGGGTTGGCCAAAAGGTTTGTTTGGTTTTTTCCATATGATGGCTCCAGTAGTGCATAGTTGTCTTCAACTTCATTTGAAACAATTTCGTTAAACTGTATTGTGGCAGTTGTCATATCAGTGTGCATTTTTAAATAATATCAAAAGTGGTGAATTTTTGTGCAGCCATTTTAATATCGAAGATGGAAGGAAATACAAAGCATTTGCAGCATATTATGGTTTATTATTTCAAGAAAGGTCAAAATGCAACTGAAACGCAAAGAAAGATTTGTGCAGTGTATGAAGAGGGTGGTGTGACTGATCAAAAGTGTCAAAAGTGGTTTGTGAAGTTTCGTGTTGGAGATTTCTCACTGGACAATGCTCTATAGTCAGGTAGATCAGTTGAAGTTAATAGTAATGAAATCGAGACATTAACTGAGAATGATCAATGTTATACCATGTGGGAGATAGCCAACATACTCAAAATATCCAAATCATTAAAGTTACTGGTAAAAGTGAAAATGTGTCTTTTATTTTATGGAAGAAAACCACACAAACTTTTTGAACAACTCAAAAGTATATCTGTCTTATCTTTGGTTTGACTTATGGAGAGAATAAAGTGTATGGGACATTAAGTTGGACCAAAAACTATCCATTAGATGGTAATACCATTTAATTTTTTAGCTTTTATTCCTTTTCTTGGTGTTTAATGACACTAATGGGCACAAGTGCAAAAAGATATGTTAAATGAGCAACTATGGCAACTAGCAGCTTTTTTGTTATTATTGTGGGCTGGGTATTGGGGGGAAGAAAAGTGGTTGTCCAGTGTAATGTTCCATTGGTATTGTCATTTTCAGGATCCAAAAACACTGTGCTAGATGTTGTAATCCTTTAGCAGTACTTTCAGCAGTAGCTGAAATGAAGTTTTAACAAAAGACTACTAGCCTAACTTGATCTGCATTTCATTTACCTCTGTGGCAGTTGTTTTAGGCACAGGTTTGAGCTGGGCTGAGAGGGGTTGAGGGTCTACCCCAACAACAAACAGCAAACATCTTCCTGTGCACTCTGCTTCTGGCGTACAAGGTGACACTTGGTGGAGCTGGAGTTGCTTGTTTCATGAGATTCTGCACTTTAGTTCAGTAAAATTGTCTCCGCCCTAATAATTGGGAGATCAACTCTGGGTTCTCCTATGAAATGTTTTTAATGTAATTTCACATATACCAACCAATGATTGATGGTCATGGCTTACAGTGTATTTCATGTTACCTTTATTTTTAAATTTTTTTAAAGAGAAAAATCTGTATTTCATTTTTTTAAAGATTTTTATTTATTTATTTTTAGAGGGGGGATGGAAGGGAGAGAGGGCAACATCAGTGTGTGGTTGCCTCTCTAGCGCCCCCTACAGGGGACCTGGCCTGCAGCCCAGGCATGTGCCCTGACTAGGAATCAAAGCTGCAACCCTTCATGTTACCTTTAGTAACATCGTTTTAAGTCACTCCAGTCCGTAACTAAATACTGCATTGTCCTCAGCAAACAGATGGAACTATCCTGGAAAATGAAGGCTTTAGTGGAGTGGTTTTACCTGATACCATCTGAACAGAACCATTAACCTGATGGTAATGCAAGAAAACAACCCATAGGCAGTATCCACTGTTTGGGGATGCTTTGACAGTGACACAGTTGATTTTCTATCATGGAATCACTTTAGCTGTTGCTGTTCTTTTAGCAGGAATTTTAATGACAGTTCTCAATGGTCATGGCTCAAATAGAAGAATTATCAGCAGCCCACAAAGTAGAAATGATCCTTATATTCCATAAAGGCATACCTCGTTTTATTGTGCTTCACTTTATTGCACTTCACAGGTGTTAGGTTTTTACAAACTGAAGGCAAGACCCTCCGCTAGTTAAAACATTATGACTTGCTTTATTGTGGTGGTCTGGAACCAACCCACAACCTCTGACGTATGCCTTGTGTCTGGGAAGTGACTTTGTCATTTGGAAATTGGTTTTGCTCTCAACTGTTGATGAAAAGAATATCAGTGATGTGTTCTTAGTTATTCCAAGATTCTGCACTATCCTACTGAAGGTCAAGAAAGGAATTATAATTTTATTTATTTACCTCACCCAAAGACATTTTTTCATTGCTTGGAGAGAGAGAGAGAGAGAGAGAGAGAGAGAGAGAGAGAGAGAGAGAGAGAGAGAGACATTAATGTGAGAGAGAAACACCAATTGGTTACCTTCTCGTACACATTCCATCTAGGGATTGAATCCTCAGCCTGAGTGTGTGCCCTGACTGGGAATCAAACCATAGTATTTCAGTCTATGGAACAATGCTCCAACCAACTGAGCCACATGAACCAGGGCAGGATTTAAAATTTTAAGTAAATTTTTCTCCCAAATGTGAACTCTATCATGGTTTTTAAGTCTATAAATTTAATTTTCCCCGCTCTTTACTATTCTTATAATTGTAAAGTGTTCTTTACTATTTCTTATAATTGAATATCTTTCTTCTTCCAGGAGAGCATTTCATTGTCTCAAAAATTAATTGCTGATCTAGTTTTATTTGTATTTCTCTGTTAATGTATTTATCTTGTTAGTGAGGGTATACTAATTGCCTGTTTAAGTCCTATCTCAGGTACTGCTATATAAGGTTTTCCTTAAAATTTAAAATGTTGTATTGATAATATCTGGGGCTATAAAATCTATCTAAATAGTAACTTTTAGTTTTTTGCCTTTTAACAAATTTTTGTGCAACTTTCATATTAATTAAAAAATAAATTTATGTTCTCCCAGAATGCTGGCAGCTAGGGTTGCACCATCCTGGCAGGAGATTTTTAGAGCATTTCATCAGGGATTTGCCCAGCCCAAACATAAAAATGCTGGGTGGCTGAGAGTGTAACTCCCAGTTCAGAGCCCACCAAGTGACCAGTGTTCCCATTAGCCCTCCATCTCCCTCTCTGAAGTGTGAGAAAGCAGCCTACGATGATCAGATAGCTGTGACAAATGAATTATGCAAAGAAACAACTAAAAAGAAAGAGAATTTACTAGGATAAGCAAACTTATATCCTGAGAAGGATAAAACTAAATATTGCAACCATGATACAGAATAATATACTATAGAATAAAACATTTAGAAAAAAATTTGAAGTAAAATCCACATAACATAAAATTTCAAGTGTACAATTCAATGATATTTAGTACCTTTAGTATACTATGATTTTCTCTTGTTTTTTTTTTAACCATCTTAGTAGGTGTGAAGTGTTTCAATGTGGTTTTAATTTGTACTTCTAATGTAAATTAAGGATGCGAAGCATCTTTCCATAGGTTTTTCTTTTTGCCATCTGTGTATTTTTTTGGAAAAGAGTCTATTCAAGTCCTTTGCCCATTTATAAATAGAGTTGTTTCTCTTTTTTGTTGTTGAGTTGTAAGAGTTTTATTGTATATATTCTGGATACTTAGACCCTTATCAGAAAAATGATTTCCAAATGTTCTCTCCCATTCAGTAAATGTCTTTTCACTCTTTGATACCATCCTCTGTTGCACAAAAGTTTTGTCAACATTCAAGCCTGTAGAGAATTTTTGTGATTTTATTTGAGCCAAATTGACAATTGCTGGGAAGAAAAACCTCAACAGATTGAGAAAACGCTCCGGAAAAATGGCAGTTCTGCACCCTGTTTTACATGTTACATCAAAAAGGAGGATGTAAGTGAAATCCGTTGGTGATAGATTAGGGAGGCGGGAGAAAACAAAGTGGGGAAACTTCTGGGACTGGATGAAAAGTAAAATGATGGGCACACGCTTCTTTTGCATAGGTGGGTACAGGACAGTTAACAGCCAACAATTAACTCAATAATAACGAGGGGGGTTGTGGTCTTTGCTCTAGTTCAGTATCTGTGCTTTGAGGGGTCCAGGAAAAGAAAATTATTCAGACATTCCAAAGGTATGTTATTGTAGATGCAAAAAGGTAGTGGACAGGCTCAGTTAAGGTAAAGATTGACTTATAGCAGAGAAGATTCCAGCCTAGGACATGACTGCCTGCCATGACCTGCTTTAAGTTAATGAGTTTTAATTTCAGATTTTTCCACGTGGTTACTGTAGGTCTCTGAGTTTGTAAGGCTACCATACAGGCCTCTCCTGAGCTTGTCAGGTTAATATGTGGCCCCTTGTCATCCACAGTTTGTTATTTTGATGAAGCCCAATTTATCTACTTTTTTCTTCTGTTGCTTCCACTTTTGTTGTCATATCTAAGAATTTATTGTCAACCATCAGGAAAAAAATTAAGTACTGCAGGAATCTGAAAATACTATAGAAGAAATTAAAAACTAATTAGAAGACTGTGTGTTTTCACTGTGACATTGAAGAAGTGTGGAAATCCTCACCCTCATCCTCAAGCCAGGAATACTGTGACTCAGCCCCTGTGACACCAAATGGCGGTGCTGGGGAGTGGGTTTCCACACCAACAACTGCTTCTCCCAATTTCTAGATAATAACTGGATGGCCAATGATTCCACCCAATTCTGACACTAACTATCTTGAGTTTGTGTCAGACCCCACAGGGTAAGGGCTCAATCCCACAAGACTGCCCCTCCCCACTTTAGAAGCCAACTGTGAGTCCAGGTCAACTGTACTTCTGACTGACTATGAGCTGGTGGTTCTCATGACCTTCTCCTTGGATTTGGTAATTTGCTAGAATGGCTCACAGGACTTAGGGAACTGCTTTACATATGATTATGAATCATTGCAAAGGATGCCACTCAGGAGAGGTGCCTGTGGGTTGGTATAGTTGTTGTGTGGAGAACTTCCATGCCCTCCCCACCTCAATGTCTTCACCCACCCAGAAATGCTATAAATCTGTTGTCTAGACGTTTTTATGGAGGTTCCATTACATAAGTATAATTAATTAAATCACTGGCCATTGGTGGCCACTCATCTCCAGCCCCTTTCCCCTCATTGGATGTTGGGGGTGAGGCTGAAAGTTCCAACCTTCTAATCATATGTTGGTCTTTCTGTTGGCCACTCCCCATCCTGAAGCTATCAAGGGTTCCCTGCCCTCAAGAATCGATTTATTAGCATAAACTTAGGTATGGTTGAAAGGAGCTTATCATGAATAACAAAAGATGTTTCTCTCAGGAAATTGCTTGCAAAATTCAAAGTATTTTAGAAGTTCCTGTATCAGGAACTGTGGACACCAATATCACACTATCACCAAGAAAAAAAGCTGAACACACTGAATGTCATCCGCTCTTGTTAGATCCATCAGAGATTTGATGTCACAAGGATGACTACTCCTAGTTGAATTGGACAAACAGGCAGACAGAGCTTACCAGAACAGAGGCAGGTGGAGCCAGTGCCAGGTAGGAAAACTTAAGCTACAGTTGATAATTTGCTGGTGGCTTAATGTGGACAGGCTTGACAGTTAAACATTTCAATGATGTCTTGGCTTAGGTGGGTCCCATACTTCCATGAATTTTACCTTCAGGGTCCCATGAGGTTTTCAGGGTATAGATCAAAGAAAAACCCTTTCACGCTTCCACAGAGGGTAGGAAAAGTTGGACCATTTAAAAAAAATACGTCCAGATCATTCTGTGCATTTTAACCAAAGCCTACCCTCAAGGGAAATTATCTTACCAGAGTCTGACTACCAAAGTCAGGTTTCATCAGAGCCTAACCTGGTATATACCAGACTCCAGTCCCACCAGCCTTCCACAAGGAAGAAGCAGCTTCATCTCCTCTACCCTTCTTCTCTCATCCTAAGGGATAGGGTAAAACTGAGAAGCATTCAGTAACAGTGTGATGGTAACAGTTCAAGCCTGAGACCTACTCACTGAACTATGGAACACTTCCCCTCCCCCACATCTTACTATCAAATCAGTAGAGCTCCTGTATAACACCAGGAGATTGCAATGAAATAACTATATGTCTCAGACCATACTTAAGAAGGTTCAAGGGAAACCCAAAGATAACAGGTAAGACAAAAACAATGAATACCAGAGGAAACTTTAACCTCTGGCATCTACAGCCATAAAAATAATAAACCTAGCCTACCTCTGAGGAAGATAAGCATAAAACTTCTCACTGAAGACCTACTGAGTTCAGTTCCTTTCACCCAGTACATCAATCCGGGCTTTTTATCAAGAAATTATAAGGCATGCTGAAAGGCAAAAATGCAGTTCGAAGAGACAAAGCTAGCATCAGAACCAGATTCAGATATTCAAGAGACTTTAGAATGATCAAATTAGAACTTTCAAATAACTATGACTAATATGCTAAGGGTTTAATGGAAAAGGAGGACAACATGCAAGAACAGATGGGTAATGTAAAGCAGAGATATGGAATTTCTAAGAAAGAATCAACAGGAATTAGGATTAAATATGAATTTTGGTGGGACACAAACATTTGGCCATAGCACTTTCCAAATGAAATGCAAAGAAAAAAAGAATGAAAAAAAAAAGAAACAAAATATCCAGGAACTGTGGGACAATTGCAAAAGTTGTAACATACAGATAATGGAAATACCAGGAGAGAAAGGAATAGAAGACATATTTGTAGTAATAATGACTGAGAATTTTCCAAAATAATGATAAACACCAATCCACAGATACAGAAAACTCAATGAACACCAAAGAAGATAAATATCTAAAACTCTACATCTACGCATATTATATTCATGTTGCAGAAAATCTAAGATGAGGGAAAATCTTGAAAGAAATATGGAGAAGGTGGGTGGGGAACTTTACCTACAGAGGAACAAGGAGAATTACATCAAACTTCTCTTCAGAAACTATGCAAGCAAGAAGAGACTGAAGTATTTAAAATATTGAAAGAAGAAAAAAATCAACCTTGAAATCTTTTGAGAAATTATCAAAGGTGAAAGGGAAATAAAAACTTTCTCAAACAAAAACTAAGAAAATTTGCTGCCAATAGACCCACCTTGCAAGAAATGTTAGAAGTTCTTAGGAAAGAAGAAAAATGATATACATACATCAGAAACTTGGATATACATAGGGAAAGAAGGAGTCTTGGAGAAGGAATAAAGGTAAAATACAACATTTTCTTATTCTTAATTAGTCTAGTGGATAAAAGTTTGTTGAAAATAATAATAGCAACAATGCACTTGGTTATTGTAGCTTACAGATAACTGAAATCACTGACAGCAATGTTATAAGGGCTGAGAGAGAGTTATTGGGATAGTTGGTTATAAGACACTTGTACTATCCACGAAGCAGTACAGTGTTGGTTGAAAATAAAAATAGATTAGGTGTAAATGTATGTTGCAAACACTGGGATAACCACTAAAAAAGGTTTTTCTTTTGATATTTTTCAAATAAATTTTTAATTTTTCAACTACAATTGACATAAAATATTACACTAGTTTCAGGTGTATAACAGTGATTCAACATTTATATAACTTACAAAGTGATTACCCTGATAAGTCTAGTACACATGTGATACCACACATAGTTATAACAATATTATGGACTATATTCCCTATGCTGTACTTTATATTCCTCTGATTAATTTTATTACTGTCAATTTGCACAGCTTAACTCCCTCCCTCTGTTCACCCCTCCCCCTAAACCTCTTCCCACCTCGCAATCATCAAAATATTCTCTGTGTCTGAGTTTGTTTCTCTTATGCTTGTTTATTTTGTTTTTTAGATTTCACATACAGTATAAGTAAAATCATATAGTATTTGCCTTCCTCTGTCTGACTTATTTCACTGAGCACAATACCTTCTGGGTCCATCCATGTTGTCACAATGGTAAGATTTCATTCTTTTTTATGGCCAAGCAATATCAAAATTATATATATGTAACATTCCTACTTTATCTTTTCCCAATTTCTACTTTTATTCACAAATATCACAGAAATGAATTCTACTTGGCTCTACAATCTTTAAATCCATCAGCTAAAAACATATTACATATTGTAAGCATGGCAATACTTAATACAGTATGTATTCTAAAATATTTTCATGTCATATTCACATTTTTATACCTGAAATTTATACACATTGGAGAATTACTAGCAGTGGCTGCTCACTTTACAAATGAGGGCTACATTTAATAATTTCAGAAACATCTTCAAACTAAAGTTAAGGTTTGTCTTTGGCTCAGCATATCCTTTTTTTTTTGTACCCATATTTAAAATGAAGATTGACACAGAAAATATCCTTCTAATTTACAAGATTTTAAAAATCAGTTTAAGATACTTAGGTAAGTGTTGTGAAAAGTTTTTTTTTTTTTAACGCTGCAAAATTAACTTAATGGAAGAAGGGAATTGAGACAGTCAGTTAAGGGTTCCTCAGGTTGTCAGCCCTGTGTGGGCTGCAGTTGCCATCTCCAGGCCTCACTCAAGTCAACCAGCCATTTGCACTTGATAAGAAGAATGAAGTTCAGCAGATGATGCAAAACTCCTTCAGCCCCAAACACAGAATGAAGGCCAGGTGCAAAGACCTGCTGACAAACACAATGGAGGCGGTGCTGAGGGTCAAAGCTGTGACTGCACCTGCTGCCTTGCCAAGTAATAACACTAGTACATAAAAGATAAGTCCAAAGAAACTGGCTGGTTGAATACACCAGCCCTTCCAAAAATGGAACCCAAAAGGCCAAATCCTCGATCCCAGCCAGAGGCAAAGTCATGGGGGACCTGGTGTTCAGAGTCCTGCTCCTTCCTGGCTTGATGTGGTAGGTGTAGATGGAGAAGGAGATGTGGGCATCCTGCACACGGCCGCCTACCCATCCTCCACCTCTGGCAGGACGGGCACTGCCATCTTCTGTTCTCCCCGCACTTCCGCTCCTCCTCGTCCTCATGGGAAAATACTTTCAGTTTTCCGCCTTGAGCATGATGTTGACTGTGGGTTTGTCATATACAGCCTATATTATGTTAAGGTGCGTTCCCTCTATTCCCACTTTGCTGAGAATTCTTACCATAAACGGGTGCTGGATTTTGTCAAAGGCTTTTCTGTATCTATTGATGTGATTATATGATTGTTACCCTTCATTGTTTATGTGTGTGTCATGTGAATTGATTTGCAGATCTTTACTGATCTTGCATCCCAGGAATGAATCCCACTTGATCATGGTGTATGATCTTTTTAATGTATTGCTGAATTTGGTTTGCTAATATTTAGATGAGAATTTTTGCCTCTAAGTTTATCAGAGATATTACCCAATATATACGTATTTGTAATGTGTTTGTCTGGTTTTGGAATCAGGGTAATGCTGACCTCATAAAATGAGCTTGGGAGTCTTCCCTCCTCCTGAATTTTTTAGGAATAATTTCAGAATAGGTGTTAATTCTTCCTTGAAGTTTTGGTAAAATTCACATAGGAAGAGACCCAGTCCAGGACTTCTGTTTGTTGGATATTTTTGGATTACTTATTTGATTTTGTTAGTAGTAGTCTGTTCAGATTTTCTGTTTCTTCTTGATTTAGCTTTGGAAGATTGTATGTTTCCAGGAATTTATTCATTTCTTGTATTTGTCCAATTTGTTGGCATATAATTGTTAGTAGTGTTTTCTTACAATTTTTTTTATTTCTGTGGTGTCAGTTGTTGGTTCTCTTCTTTCAATTCTGATTTCATTAACTTGTGTCCTCTTTTTTTCTTGATGAGTATTGTTAAAGATTTCACAATCTTGTTTATCTTTTCAAAGAACTATCTCTAAGTTTCATTGGTGTTTTGCATTGTTTATTATAGACTCTATTCTACTTATTTCTGCTCTGATCTTTATTATTTCCTTCCTTCTACTCACTTTGGGCTTTTTTAATTTTACATATATATTTTCTGATTTATTTCATTCACTGAAATAATTTTTCTCTCATATACTCTGTGGGTTTTCTTTTTTTATTTTTATTTTTATTTAATTCTTGTTCAAGTACAGTTTTCTGTCTTTAACACCCATCCCAGCCAACCCCTCCAGCCCTCCCTCCCATTTCCACGCCCCCTAGTTTTTGTCCATGTGTCCTTTATACTTGTTCCTGTAAATCCTTCCCCTTTTCCCCTGAAATTCCCTCCCCTCTCCCCTCTGGTCACTGTCAGCCTGTCCTCTATTTCAGTTTCTTTTTATTTTAATACTGTTTTCTTTAGCTGTGCAGAAGCTTTTTATTTTGATGAGATCCCATTTGTTTATTCTTTCCTTTATGTCCCTTGCTCTAGGGGACATATCAGTAAAAATGTTGCTGTGTGAAATATCTGAGATTTTCCTGCCTATATTCTCCTCTAGGACTTTAATGGTGTCACGGTTTATATTTAAATCTTTTATCCACATTGAATTTATTTTTGTGTATGGTGTAAGTTGGTGCTCAAATTTCATTTTTTTGTATGTAGCTGTCTAGTTCTCCCAACACCATTTGTTGAAGAGGCAATTGTTATCCCATTTTATGTTGCTGCCCCCTTTGTCAAATGTTAATTGACCATAGAGACTTGGGTATATTTCTGGGCTCTCTGTTCTGTTCCACTGGTCCATGTGCCTGTTTTTATGCCAGTACCAGGCTGTTTTGATTACAGTGGTCTTGTAATACAGTTTGATGCCAGGTATTGTGATCCCCCCTACTTTGCCTTTCTTTCTCAAAATTGAGCAGCTGTTCAGGGTTGTTTATGGTTCCATATAAATTTTTGAAGTGTTTGTTCTATGACTGTGAAATATGCCATTGGTACTTTAATAGATATTGCATTGAATCTGTAAATGGCTTTGGGTAGTATGGACATTTTGATGATGTTAATTCTTCTGATCCATGAACACGGTATATGTTTCCATTTGTTTGTGTCTTCCTTGATTTCTTTCTTCAGTGTTGTGTAGTTTTCTGCATACAGGTCTTTTACCTCCTCGGTTAGATTTATTCCTAGGTATTTTATTTATTTATTTATTTATTTATTTATTTATTTATTTATTTATTTATTTTCGCTATATCAAATGGGATATTTTTCTTGATTTCTGCTTCTGCAGTTTCATTGTTGGTATACAAAAATGCCTTTGATTTCTGGATATTGACTTTGTATCCCGCTGCTTTGCCAAATTCGTTTATTACGTCGAGCAGTTTTTTGGCAGAGTCTATAGGATTTTCTATGTACACTATCATGTCATCTGCAAACACTGACAGTTTTGTTTCCTACTTTCTGATTTGGATGCCTTTTATTTCCTTTTCTTGTCTGATAGCTATGGCTAAAACTTCCAATACCATATTGAATAGAAGTGGTGAAAGTGGACAGC
>JAPYXV010001754.1:0-13801 GCA_028533065.1 Trachops cirrhosus | reverse complement strand
TCTCCTTTGCCAGAATGGGCAAGTTCTCCTCTATTATTTGTTCAAATAAGTTTTCCACTTGTTGCTCTTCCTCTTCCCCTTCTGGTACCCCTATAATTCAGATGTTGGAACGTTTAAAGATGTCCTGGAGGTTCCTAAGCCTCTCCTCATTTTTTTTGAATTCTTATTTCTTCATTCTTTTCTGATTGTATGTTTTTTTCTTCCTTCTGGTCCACTCCATTGATGTGAGACCCAGCTTTCATTCCATCACTATTGGTTCCCTGTGCATTTTTCTTCATTTCACTTATTGTAGCCTTCATTTTTTAATCTAATTTGCAACCAAAATCAACCAATTCTGTGAGCATCCTGATCACCAGTGTTTTGAGCTGTGCATCTGATAGGTTGGCTATCTCTTGGCCGCTTAAAAGCACTGGTTCTGGAGCTTTCATTTGTTCTTGTGTTTGAGCCATCTTTTGTTTTTTGGGGGGCTTGTTGTGCCTGTTATGTATGAGGGGCAGAGCCTTAGGTGTTCACCAGGGTGGGGCAACCCAGTTGCTGGGTTGCTATGCTGTATGTGAGAGTGGGGTCTGAGAGGGAACAATGGCACTTGCTCCGCTCTCCCTGGGACTTTAGTCCCTTCTCTGCTTCCCCCAAGCAAACTGGGCCTTTCTGGTGCCAGTTTCCATGTGGGTGGGCTTGTGCACCCCGTGGGTCTTTCCAATGACCTCTCCTGTGAGGCTGGGAGTCTCTCCCTGTGCCTCAATGCACCCCCCCCCAGGTGTTTTCAATCAGTGACCCAAGGCTCTATTTCCCAGCACTGGGATCCTGGGTTGCGTGCAGTGCCTTGCTTCACAATTGCTGCCTCGCAGGGTCTGCTGGTTGCCACCCCTCGGCTGGGGTCTGCCAGCCACTGCTTGCACACCCAGGGTCTGCCCGCTGTGGTCTTACGCACCCTGGATGCCTTAAGCGCCTGGTCCCAGTGCTCTCTGCTCTCCATGCCAGGACCCATGCCTGGCTGCCCGACTTTGCCCCACCTACCAGTCTGTATGAACGTATCTATTTTAACTCCTTGGTTGTCTGACTTCCATACAGTTCAATTTTCTGTCAGTTCTGGTTGTTATTCTGTTTCTAAATTGCTGTTGTCCCTATCTTGGTTGTGTGAGGAGGCACCTATGCCTTCAGTTGGCCAGAAGTCTAGCTTTTTTTTTCCTTAACAAAACAGTTCAGGAGGACTGTACTACAGTGATATTTCTTATCCACAAATAATATGAGATGCAGTGGTTTTTACTAAAACATCATTTTCAATGAAAAGTAACGCCTTCAGTAATATGTTAAAAATGATGGCAAATATTTTTCCTTGGTAAAAGAGAAAAATTTTAAGTTAATAATTACACAATTGTATAAATCATTTTTCTCTAGAATTTTGAAGCTCAGTGGGAGCAATTACATACTGTCTCATCTAGAATTTCCAGTTGCTCCCAGAGGTTTTGTGATGTCAAAAGTTTATTGATAAAGAGGGATTGGAAAGTCAACAAGATTAGTAATCTTGGAAAGAGTGGCTACAATGAGAACATAGTAGGTTAGCAGCATTCTAGGACAGAAGCACAAAATATCAGTTTGCTAATCTTGTACTAATTTAGTTGAATTAGACAAGTTGTGCTTCCTACATCCCTCTTTTTGGCTTAAATATCCACTGTTCCCATGGGAACGGTAACATGTATGGGATACTGATAAAGAGCTGGGTTCACTGGTAATAATTTGGGATTCATTGGCTTTGAAATCTGTGCTATAGTTTTACAATGTACTCCATTCGCTTGTGGAGTTTTCTTTGTATAAAGTATTTTAATTATGAACTTGATTTCCTTAATGATTATAGTGCTATACAGTTTCTAATTCTTCTTTTGTGGGTACTGGTATTTTGTGGTTTTCTAGGGTTTTTTCATGTCATCTATATTTTAAAAGGCATTGCCTAAAAGTGACGACACTATCTTCATATGATCTTTAAGTACTTGTAGGAGCTGTAGTCTTCTGCCATTTTAAATTTATTTTTTGTACTTTTTCTTTTTGGCTCAATCTCATTGGTGTTTAGAATTTTCTTAGTTTTACAAAGAATCAGTTTTAGGTCTTGCTGATATTTTTCATTCTATATTTTCATTGATTTTCAGTCTTTTTTTTCTAATATGTGTATTTTCCTTTTAAGTATAACTTGAAATTCATCCTATACATTCTCATATGCAGTAATTTTCATGGAGTTCAATTTATTTTTGCTAATCATATTTTCCATTGTGATATTCCCCATACACCATGCATTTTTAGTAACTCTTTCTTATATTTAAGTACATGGAAATTCATAGAAAGTTTCCCTGTCTTATTTGTCTTTCTATTTATGAATCGAGTAAGATTTGTAAAACTCACATTGAGAAATTTTAATTATGAAGTCCACAATTTCTATGTATGTACTATTCTTAATGATGATAAATATCTTGTAAAGTACTCTCCTTCACTGGAAACAACTGTACTTGCTTACATATTTTGTAGGATTTCCTGGAGGAGAAAGAAAAATGTTCCATGTTTATTTCAGACAAATCAACATTATACCTTGGAATAAAAGAAACATAATAGATATAAGTTAATGTTTTAAACAATACACATGTTACTTGAAGTAGAAATATTTCCATTTTATCTGACAAAAAGATTGTTTTCATTCAGATTATTTTTTTACTTTTGTATAAGTTTCTTTTCCACTATCACCTATTAGCCATTTTCCTGTTTGTTCATTTCTACCCTGTACTTATTAGATTTATATGACTTTTATTGGAATATGTAGATTCTATTGTTTAAAAAATCACTAATAAACATCCTTTCAAAGCCTTGCATCTATTAGTGTCCTATAAACTCCTCTTTTTAATATTAATTTTCAGAGAGTAGATTAAAATGTACTCCTAAAGATAGAACATCTACTTATTTGCACATGTAGGATAAAACAGCCTTAATGTGCAGTCGATGACACACAGCCCTGCACATGGAAGTCCCCACTCAGTGAGGAGAGTATCACAGCGCTGGACCAACCACACAGTTTACAACTCGACTCTCGCTGGTACCAGGTGAAGACCTATGTTCTTCTACCTTCTTGGTACCTGGCAAGCCCTTATTCATGTTTCTTGTCTTCTGTTTGTATCATCAAAGAATAAAAGAATTCTAATCAGAACCAAAAAAAGTACAAAATAACTGAAGAATCCATAATTCATTTCTAATGGTTTATTTATTTGCACTCTCTTTATGATATGCTAAAATGCTCCTCCTGCTATGAAAAATAAATACCAGAGACAATAATCCTGTTATATGAACAGACTGTGCATTTACAACCATAGTAATGTCTTACAGTCAAGCAGGCTCATTACTGGAAATATTGGATGAGAAGTAGCAATAAAACACCACCACAGGGTTGGTGATATCATTCTGACTGGTTTTATTAGAGAAAGCCTCTTGAATCTTATGTCAAAATTGGGATCTGGTTTATAGTAACAATGAAAGTGAAAAGTAGTGAATTCTCATCATATTCTGAGTATAATAAATATCTCAACTTTTTTATATTAATGGTCAAGTAAAATACATGATAACAAAGATTACCAATTAACTTGTCTTCACAGCATATAAAGTTAATAGATACATACGAGTTGTCTATGCAAAATCATCTAAATATTTGTGTTATGGTTTTATTCTTTCCCACAAAAGCTGTATGTGTAAAGCATTTTCAGTGCATAGAATGCATGTAAAAAGGTATTTCTAATACTTTTGGTCACTTAAGTAAGCTCAAGAAAATAAAACAGGGTGGAAGTTTTATCTGGGGGCATAGTCATACTGCTTCTTGACTTTGTCTTGGATTTCTAATAAGCCCTACAGCTCACCTGTCTTGCATGCATACACTTTGATGACCCCTCGTATTTGGTGTAAAGTCTTCACTGTCTACATGTTGAAGAACCCCAAATACATTTTCATTTTCTTTGCACCACAGTGTTATGACTTAAAATTTTGCCCCTGTAGACTTTCCATTCCCTTTTCCAATATGGTTTCAATAAAAGAGTTGAGAGGAGCATTCCATTGTTCATTAATGTATTCTGGAATTAATAAATTCAGTCAGTTCAATATTTACTGAGCATTTACTCTTTGACAATTACATATATGCAATTGGGTTGGAACTATTTTCAAAAAAATTATAAATAAATGATAACTTTCTCACTTTCTCTGCTGATCCTGAAATTATTGAAAGCCTGATTTTCAATCAGCAATGAAGTTCTTTCCTGGAGCTGTGGAGAGAACTTCTTTGAGAAGAGTATCCATGCTATTTCTTAGCACTTCTTATCAATTCTAAATGCAACCTCTTTTTTAACAAATCATTTTCATGACTACGCTGGAAACAAAGCAGCAGATCTCTGTCATCCTCATGTAGCCCAATGTTGGTGTCAGATGATGAAACCACCAGACAACATCTGAAACAACAACAGCAAACTCATCAAGCTGGGTTTATGGCAAACATAAGTAAGAGTCATCGTATTGGTATGTTGGGTTCGGACAGTCACTCCCGGAGAGCAGACTGCTGATTTTACATAGCGATTTTCAGGACTGTAGCAATAAATGACTGGCCAGTTTTCATTGACATTAGTGAGTTGATATCATTTTAGACCCATGGGGAGGCCACTGGTTGGTATTATAAAGTGAAATTGCGGGATCCTTTATTTAAAAAGCAGGTGGGGGAGAAAAAAACTTTTCCTTTTCTTCCACAGTCTGTCTCTTAACATGTTGTGGTACTTTAATTTTTCTATATAATGTCACACTCCTTTGGGAACAGTAAATGGCCCCCATGAAAGACTTAGGTTTGGCACCAGGATCATCTTCACATCAGTGCCCAGGGCCCGTGTTACAAAGGCAGAGGGGGCAATGGTCACTGAGTGGATTAAGGGAGAGGGCAGCTGAGAACACTGCCAGGAATGGGGACTGGTGATGGGTAATAGGATAATGCACTGGACAAGAATCCAATCTGCTAACTTGCTTCATTGACTTATTGAACTTTGATTACAAAACACAAATTCAGAGAAAAAAAATTTAAGAATTATAAGATGATGACCATAGAGCATTAAATCATAAGCATTGGAACTCTTCTCAGAGCAAAGTCCTGTGTTCCTGTATTAGGCACATGCTCACAAAGCTGGCTGTGCATTGGGTTCTTTCTTGATTAGCGAGAATGAGAAGTTAGGGCTATTACTGTGAGGAACTTGCCATGTGTATTAACTGAGAGAAGGTAAGCTGTTAAAGTTCAGTTCTTGCAGTGTTTGTTCCCAAATCTATAGAGAGCTGTCACTTACTGTTTAATTAGGTTGAAACTGGTTCTGATGGCTACTTTTTACCATGGCTTTTAAACAATTAGCCACTTTCTGGGAGTGTGGGAACTTTTTATTTTCAGTGCTAAAGATGCAAGACAGCCCTTTAGGAGTGGTGGAGATGTGACAACTTCACCATTCTTGCTGAATTCCTCAATGATAAAGTCTCACTTGAGTGGGTCTCATTTTTCAGTTTGAATGTTGATTAACATGAAAAGTTGAATCACCTGTCAGGACAGTGAACACAAAGAAGCACTTAAGTTTCTGGACAACATAATCAAACAACTGTGAAATGATAACTAAAAATAAAAATATTACAAGAAGAATACTGAAGGCTTTCCAGAAACATAATCTGGAAATAGGTGAGTCTTTACAAACAGAAAGTGAGTAATGATTGCCTGGGGCTGATGTAAGTTCAGAAAGGGGTAAGTAGGGGGGACAGTGGTTTGGGAATGTGGAATGACCACTAATGTGTATAGACATTTCCACTTGGGATGATGAACATGTTCCAAAACGATGCTGTAGTGATGGTTGCATAAACCTGTGAATATAAAAATGAATGAATGAGGCTTCCCCAGTCTAGGTGATATGCAAGCTGCATGCCTGGAGTCAGTTTGGATTTTCTTTTCGTTTAGATGCAGACTGTTCTACACGCGCGTGATGTTCATCCAGCTGTGTCATGAAGTGTTGGAGTAGCACAGGTATCCCCTGGTAGACCGAAGGGAGTCCAATGCTATTCTATTATTTTGTAATGACTTTGGCTAAGAAATGTAAACTTGTTTGTTATGCCTTGAGGAAATGGGATTTATTCTTAACCAATGAAGAACAATTTTTAAAGTTATTCCAGTGAATTTTCTAACTACTGTTAATGGAGTTATTATGCTCAGGAATAATATGTGCCATGAGATATCATTTAATCCACCAGACTATTTGTAAACAGTATTCAAGGACATACTGTTCTGGTTGTTGTTGACACAGTTACTGCTAAATCCCAAATCTCTTTCCTGTATTTATTTGTGTCTACCATGTACCATTACTGCTAAGGTTGGTGTAACAGATCTTTATGTCACTCTTTAAATTGGCTATGCTGGCAATGGTGTTTAGGTAGAAATTTTGATTTGAAAACAGTAGAATTTTCCAGCTCTATGTAACACCAAAGTATATGTCTTGAAAAAAAGCAAAGTAGAACTTCTTCCAAGTACTAGCTGTGAGACAATAGAATCATAATGAAGTATGGTATAATCAAATCAACAAACAGATTCAGAAATCCATTTTGCTTCATGTAATTTAAGTAGACTGTTAGGAAAATATCCTTTTGTGTCTTGGCTCTTAAAAAGACTTAGACTTAACAGTTCTGCTCTTGTGAACACAATAATCTCTCCCATCCCCCTCATAAGTCACCTTATCACTTGGGGATCCAACCTAAAAATTAATGTCAACCAAAACATTGGTAAATTCGAGTATTTGTTTACAGAAGGACTATTTACAGAGGTACTTGAGTAAGGTAAACTACAAAGCACAGTGCAGTAACCTTGGGCTAGCTTTTACCACCCCTCAGTCTGAACACATGAGGGTTGGATCCCATTAATGAACTGAAGAGAAAAGCCTCATTCATTCATTTTTATATTCACAGGTTTATGCAACCATCACTACAGCATCGTTTTGGAACATGTTCATCATCCCAAGTGGAAATGTCTGTACACATTAGTGGTCATTCCACATTCCCAAACCACTGTCCCCCCTACTTACCCCTTTCTGAACTTACATCAGCCCTAGGCAATCATTACTTTCTGTTTATAAAGACTCACCTATTACAGTTGTCCCCCCTTATTCATGGAATACATTTCAAGACCCCTAGTGGATGTCTGAAACCACAGGTAGTACCAAACCCTATATATACACTATGTTTTTTCCTACACACATATGGTAAACTTTAATTTGTAAATTAGGCACAATTAGAGATTGACAAAAGTAACTAATAAAAACAATGATAACATATACTATAATAAAACTTAGGGGAATGTGGTATCTCTTGCAAAATATTTTTATTATACTAAACTTATGCTGCTTTTGATGCTGTAAAATGATACCATGCCTATATGATCGAGATGAAATGAGGTGAATGACTGGCATTGGGTCATGTGGTTAGGCTACTATGAGGGCTACCTGAACACTGACAGCGTGATACTGCAACAATCAGTCTGATAACCCCAACAGCTATGAAGTGACTCATGGGCAGGTAGTGTATACACGGTGCATGTGCTATATGAAGGGATGATTCTGTATCTGTTGAAAAGATTATTCCTTCCTCACTGAATTGTCTATGCACACTGGTTGAAAATCATTGATAAATATGAGGGTTTATTTCTGAACCCCTCACTTGTATCTCATTGATCTGTATGACTATACTAACTTATGTCAATATCACACTGTCTTGACTAATGTAGTTTTGTAGTAAGTCTTTTTTTCTTTGTATCCAGTTGAAATTAAAAAAAAAATTTATGGTATTTTTCCATTACCATTAACCTTCTTATTCCTCCACTCCCCCTTTAATTACCACACTGTTGTCCATGACCATGAGTCCTTTTTTGTTTTTGCTCAATCCCTCTCCGTGTAAACTCCCACCAACCCTTAGCTGTCAGCCTGCTCTGCCTGTGAGTCTGTCTCTAGTTTGCTTGTTGGTTCAGTGTGTTCATTAGATTCCACATATGAGTGAAATCACATCGTATTTGTCTTTCTCTGACTGGCTTATTTCACTTAGCATGATGTTCTCCAGGCCCATCCATGCTGTTGCAAAGGGTAGATTTTTCTTATCTTTTTTTATGGCTGAGTAGTATTCCATTGTGTAAATGTCTCATAGTTGTTTTATTCATTCATCTACTGATGGACACTTGGGCTGCTTCCTTATCTTGGCGATTGTAAATAACGCTGCAATGAACATAGGGGTGCGTATGTTCTTTTGAATTCGTGTTTTGAGTTCCTTCAAATATATTCCTAAAAGTGGGATGGCTGGGTCAAAAGGGGGATCCATTTTTAATTTCTTTGAAGTATCTCCATACTGCTTTACATAGTGGCTGCACCAATCTCCATTCCCATCAATTGTGCAAAAGGGTCCCCTTTTCTCCACATCCTTGCCAGCACTTGTTGTTTGTTGATTTATTGATGATAGTCATTCTGACAGGTATGAGATGATATCTCACTGTGGTTTTAATTTGCATTTCTCTGATGATTAGTGATGTTGAACATCTTTTCATATGTCTATTAAACATCTGTATGTTCCCTTTGGAGAAGTGTCTATTAGAGTTCTTTGCCCATTTTTTAATTGGATTGTTTGTTTTTTCTGGTATTGAGCTTTGAAAGGTCTTTACTGGCATAAAAACAGACACATAGATCAATGGAACAGAACAGAGAGCCCAAAAATAAAGCCATACCTTTACAGTCAATTAATATCTGACAGAGGAAACAAGCACATACAACGAGCTAAAGAAAATTTATCCAATAAATGGTGTTGGAAAAATTGGAGACATGTGCAGAAAAATGAAACGACCACTTTCTTGCACAACACACAAGAATAAACTCAAAATGGATTAAAGACTTAAATATTAGACCTGAAACCATAGGCAGTAAAATCTCAGACATTGCTCCTAGCAATGTTTTATTGGATATATCTCCCTAGGCAAGGGAAAAAAAGAAAAAATAAACAAATGGGACTACATCAAACTAAAAAGTTTTTGCACAGCAAAGGAGAGTATCAACAAAATGAAAAGACAACCCCCAGAATGGGAGAGCATGCTCGCCAGCACATCCTATAAGCAGTAAACTTTGGAATTGGGAAGTGAGTCTTGCAACTGTCTCTTCTTTTCTAGGATTGTGTTGGCTCTTCATTTCCATATCACTTTGAGGCTATGTGTGTCTTTAGAGCTGAAATAAGTTTCCTGGAGGCTGCCTTTAGTTGAGTCTTGCTCTTCAATCCATCTAGTCACTCTGTGCCTTTTGTTTGGTGAATTCAATCTACTCATATTGAGAGTAATTAATAATGCGTAAGGACTACAGCTGTCTTACCATTTGCCTTCTTGTTGCTTCGCATCCTAGGTTTCTTTTTTCCTCTGCTTCCGCCTACCTTTGTAAAGTGGTGGTTTTCCTTGATTGTTTCATGACTCCAGATTTTTGCTTTGTGATTACCCTGTGGCTTCCATAAACATTTCACAATTGAAATTGTCCTTTTTAATGTTGATAGCAGCTTATCTTCATTTGGCTATAAAGGTTCCACCCTTTCACTCCTTCCTTTTATGTTTCTGATTTCACAATTCACCATTTTTATGCACTGAATTCACTGAGCAATTACAGTAGCTATACTTATTTTTAATGCTCTTTTCGTGTTTAACACACTTCTAATATAGAGTTACAGTTTTCTAACTTAGATTTTTTTCCACCTTTGCTAAGTAGAATGTACTTTCATTTGCTTTTATGTCAGTAATGAGTGTCTTTTCATTTCAGTTTGAAGAACTTTCAGCATTTCTTGCAAGGCAGGTCTAGTGGTGAACTACTTTAGTTTTTGTTGGTCTGGGAAAGTCTTTATTTCTTCTTCATATCTCAAAGTTAACTTGGCCAGATAAAGTATTCTTGGTTGGCAATTTTATCTTTAAGCAGTTGGAACACGTCACTCCACTCTCCTGGCCTGTACAGTTTCTGCTGAGAAGCCCACTGACACCCTTATGGGGTGCTTGTGTAGATTGCTTTCTTTTTTTGTAGGTTACTTTCTTTTGCTTCTGGGCTGCTTTTAAGATTCTTTCTTTATCATTGATTTTTTTTGATAGTTTCAGTACAATGTGTCTTGGAGAAGGTCTTCTTGCATTGAAATAACAGGGTGTTCTACTCGTTCTGTGAACTTACACGTCCAATTCCTTACCCAGGTTTGGGAAGCTATTAGCTATTATTTCTCTAAATGCACTTTCTGCTTCTTTCTCCTTCTGGTAAACTGATTATTTTTATATTTGTTTTTCTCATTATATCAGATAGCTCTTGTACGGTTTGCTGATGCTCCCCCAATCCCTCGCCAAGCTCTAATTCTCTTTTTAAAACTTTTATTGTATTTTTTTCAATTACCATTTAATCCCCTTCCCCCCCACACCGCCCCCTGCAACCCCCACACCATTGTCCGTGCCCATGAGTCCTTTTTCCCTTAAATCTTAGTCTTCTCTTCTAACTGCATCATTTGTAACTTCCTATCCTTGACATCACTAATTCTTCCTTCCATCTGATCTGCTCTATTTCTTAAGCCCTTTAATGCGTTCTTCATCTGATTCATTGAGTCCTTCAGCTCCAGAATTTTTGTCTGGCTCTCCTTAACATTTTTAATTTCTCTGGTAAAGAACTCCTTCTATTGATTAATGTTATCCATGAGTTTGCTGCATTGCCTTTCTGAGTTTTCTTTTTGCTAATTGAATCTTTCTAATTAGCTATTTTGAATTCTTTATTAGCTAGGTTGCAATACTCTGCACCTTTGGTTTAGGTTGCTGGAAAATTGTTATTTTCTTTTTTGATATTATATTCCTCTGGTGTTCACAGTATTTGGTGAAATGTGCCTCTGCTGTCACATTTGAAATAGAGCACACACACTTCTTAGTTGTTTACTTCGTTACAGTATATCCAATTAGTAATCAAAAGCATTTTTTTCCAGAAGGTGGTGCTATAGCTCAACATTTTGGTTTTCTCTAGCTTTGCCCGCTCTGTCGCCTCACTTCTAGAGCATGTATAAAGAGTTGGCATAGAAAAAGTTGGTTGTGGGGTGCAGAGGTATGAGCTTGGCATCTGAAGTTTTGTGGGTAACCATTGCCCAGCAGGAGGATCCTCAAGTGGGGGTACATTCAGAATTACATGGGCTGAAGTCCTGTTAGAAGTAGGCAGCAGGAAACACTTTACTTCTAGACTCTTTCATTCTTATCTACCTCTTTCTCTTTCCTTTCCCTAAACCCAGCCATGAAGGTCCTTCCTTAGAAGTTGTGCTGCTGAAGTGAACCGGAACCCTCCAATGTGATCCACGTGGCTGTAGGTCAGTCACTCATTGCTTTTGCTGTCCACCTCCTCTGTGAGGCAGGTCGCCACTGGCAAAACCACAGCTCACTGTAGTGTTGCCCTGGGGTCCCTTTCCTTCTGCCTCCAGACCTGTTTCCATCAGACTCTGATTATGTTCCTCCTCCCATCAGGCTGGCTGGACTGCAACAAATTCTCTCTCTCACTTGTATGTCCACCCTATTTTACACTGTCTAGTTTTGCTTTTTCTCAATGGAAAGTAGGAGTGGAAAAGGCATACCAATTCTCTTGGATCTGCAGCCCACTTTTGAGGGCCTATCCACCTACTTTCTGAAGCACAGGTGGGTAGCAATCTTCTGGTGTTCTGGTACAATGGGCAGAGGCATTTTTGCTTGATTATGAATGACTAATCAATTGTAAAAAAAATAGGGAGGGGGAGAAAAAGAAATGTCCCACACTATTATGATGTTGGTTTCCCCAATTCTACATTTTGGTAATCTTATTGATTTTCCTGGAAATTAGCATCTAAATTTAAAATAATTTAACTCAGATTAATCTAACTTAATGCCAGTAGAATATAAAACTTTGCTCCAATATACCCCTACTATCTCAAACCTCCTTTGTAAAATTATTGTCACATAAATTACAACTTTATATGTTATAGCCATGTAACACAGTTTCATAAGTATTGGTTAATGTAGTTGCCTTTTAAAATTTATAGAAGGTGTTTCAAACCAAAATGTTATAGTGTCTTTCACAAGGTAGTACCTTTATTGGTGTTTCTTACTTCATGTGGATTAGAGTTACCATCCACAATCCTTTTATTTCAGCCAGAAGAATTCCCTTCAGGAAGGGTTTACAGGAACAAATACAGAGGGCACATGGACAAAACTACGGGGCTTGGAAATGGAAGGGAGGTGGGGAGGGATGGGTAGGTGGGCTGGAATGGGATTAAAAGATAGAAACTATACTGAATAATCTAAAATAAAAAAAAATAAAATAAAAAAAACCCTTCAGTATTTTCATGAGACATATTTGGTACTGATACTTTATTTGAGAATGTCTTAGTTTCTACTTGTATTTAAAGAAAAAATTATCTGAATGAAAGTTCTTGGTTGACAGCCTTTTACTTTCAACTCTTGAAAGATGTCATCCTATTTTGTTTTGACTTCTATAATTTTTCATAAGAAGTCAGCTTAACAGCTAACTTTATTGAGGATCTTTTGTATACGTGGGGGGACCAAAAAAACCCCTGAAATTATCTTCTGGTAGGTAGGCCTCTTGTACTACAGGCTTCCCCTACTAGGTGAGTGTTCTAGGAACCCATCTGTGTCAGTGTACCAGCTGGTGTTGTTGTGAGCAGCTGCATTTGGCTTCAGTGAAATTTTTTGGAAGACTTTTAATGCATTTGCCCATTTCATGATGGGTGATTTACAAACACACCTGCCCACACTGTGCTGAATGTTCAGCACTTTTTGACCAAAACTGGCAGGACCCTGTGCCTCACCCACCTTATTCACCAGATCTCACCCCAAGTGACTTTTTTGTGTTTCCCTGGAGGAAAAAAGTCCTCCAATGGATATGTTTTGCTGATATGGAAGAGGTGAAACAAAAAACGCCAGAAGCACTAAAAGGTATCAAAGTTGATGAGTTCAAAAACTGTGGAAAAAAACATCTCAATAGGTATATTGCATCAAATGGAGAGTATTTTGAAGGTGACTGAAGTTTAAACATGTAAGAATAAATACATAATATTTTATAATAAATTCCATTTATTTTTGGGTCCCCCATCACAACATTTTACTTGCTGCTTTCAAGATTTCCTCTTTGTCTATGTGTAGGTCTTTTTCCATTTGTTCTTCCTAGAGTAAAGTAAGCTCTTGAATATGCATATTTTTTTCATGAAATTGGGGATTTTTATGC
The DNA here is from genome assembly GCA_028533065.1 of Trachops cirrhosus. Classification (NCBI taxonomy): domain Eukaryota; kingdom Metazoa; phylum Chordata; class Mammalia; order Chiroptera; family Phyllostomidae; genus Trachops; species Trachops cirrhosus. The sequence continues at coordinate 488 of JAPYXV010001754.1, read as the reverse complement.
CATTATTTCTTTAAATATATTTTTCTGCCCCTTTATCTTTATTCTTTTAGACTTCTATGTGTGCACTTCTTGGTCTTCCTAGTAGTGTTCTGCTAGTCTTCAAAGCTCTTCAACTTTACTAATCCTTTTTTTTTGCTTGTTTTTTTAATTTTTTATTTTAGTTTATTCAGTACAGTTTCTACCCTTTATTCCAATCCCTCCCCTCCTCCCTCCCGTTTCCAACCCCCCTAGTTTTGTCCATGTGTCCTCTATATTTGTTCCTGTAAACCCTTCCCTTCTCCCTTGAAATTCCCCCAAAATTCCTTCCCCTCTCCCCTCTGGTCACTGACTACCTGTCCTCTATTTCAGTGTCTTTTGTTATATTTTACTTGTTTCTATGTTTTGTTGTTTAGGTTCCTGTTAAAGGCGAGATCATATGCTATTGGTTTTTCAATGCCTGGCTCATTTTGCTTAGCATAATGCTTTCCAGCTCCATCCATGCTGTTGCA
>JAPYXV010001753.1:0-13802 GCA_028533065.1 Trachops cirrhosus | reverse complement strand
CTTTGCGTCCTCCCTCCCACTTTGCGTCCCCCTCCCACCTGCGTCCTCCCACCTTGCGTCTTCCTTCCCTAGCTCCCTCTGCTCTGTCTTACCTTCTGAGGTCCTGGGCCTCCTTCAGTGCCCCTGCTTCCGACGGAAGCACCGATCACCGAGCCTGGGTTTTAGTTGCATCACATCCCAGCGTTGACCGTCAGATTTGTTAGAGCTGCCTCTCTTCCTTCACAGAATAAGAATGGTAGCGACTTCGCCAGGCGGTTTGGCGTGTTAACTCACAAAGCACGTGGTCAGGAACCAAACAGCGCGTTCACCACCAGGGGCACCAGAGAGCCAATCGGTGCTGAATCTTATTCCTTAAAGGGGGACTCAGGGAACCACCGGGCTGAAAGAAGAGCTCATGGATTTTCCGCTGCGGCGTCCCAAGGTCACACACGAGAAGGGACTCAAGCTCTGTGCACAGGAGTCACGTGCAAAGGTCACAGTGCGGCCTGGTGACGCAGTCGAGGCTGAGCCGCTGGCTTGGGGATGCCCGGGGACGCCGGGGGGCTGCACGTCCTTCCACCGCCAGGCATCATGCTTTCGTGGCAGGCATCCATCAAAATGCCAGTCGCAAATTGGCCTTTTAAAGCATTAAGCCCCTTATTTCCCAAAATTTAATTTGATGGTCAAAGGCCAACTGCCTGCTGGCTGTAGACATTTCCTGGTTCGTCGAGTGTCATTGCGGATTTGTGTGCTTGGGTCCGTTGCTGACAGCAGCGTTAGTGTTTCTGGGAGCAAGGGAGAGTTTCCGGTGAGCCAAACTTAATACACATGAACTGTTTCTTTTTTTAATCGTCATTTTCACCTTCCCAAGTGTCCTTTGCCTCGGAGACTATAGGTTCAAGCTACACAGTTGCTTTTTCTGGTTTCAGACTGGCCAGACATTGTATAATGGAGTTTTCAGAACTCGGGAGAAACAGTGGGAAAGACCGCAGGTTGTGCTGGAATTACTACAGATCTCGAAGTCTCAGATCCACTCTTGGTTGAGGTTAAGGTTGTGAACACATTGGTTAGTTATTCTCAGCTGCAGCCTCTTCGCCAACACGAAGGGGTGGGGGATGCTTGGTGCTGTCGGGATTTGGGGTCGGTAATAAATCACCACCTGAGTATGGGGAAGGAAGGGGCCTGCCCAGCTGTGTCCCCGGGAGGACGCAGAGCGGCCTTTGCCTCTGCGGTTCTCGTCTGCGACCCGCGTCGCTCTCCAGCGGAGGGGCTGGCCTGCCCTGGAGTCGTGGGAGAAGCAAACAGGGGTCGCTGGTGTGAGCCGTGACAGGCCGCTGGAACACGCATGGGGGACAAGGGACAAGTCATCTCACCCCAACATTCCGGTCGCGCCTGTGAGACTCTCTCTTCGCTGAGACCAATGCGTCAGGAGGCCGTGCTCAGGCGAGGAGTGTTCGGTTTGTTTACTTCTCCGTCGCTCCAGTGTCAGGCGCATGGGGCGCGGTTCCAGCAGCACAGGCCGCCTGGGCGTGGGCTTCGGCGAGAGCGGGGCGGGGCCCTTCGGGGATCCGGGGGCACCGGCCCTGGGAAACCCACACTAGTGTCATCGCTGTGGTGTCGCAACAGCTGAGAATTCTCGGCACCATCTCAAAGGCACGATTTTGAACGGGTCCTGGCGCTCAAACTTGAACACTCTCCAACCGCATTGGATCCACCGGCTGGTCCTCATCGCTCGCATCTCGTTGACGTCGAGCTTTGGGGGCACCTCGGGGAGTAGCCCCCGCCGTCCGTTCGCAGCTCTGAACTCTCACAGCCACACTTCCCTAAAACAGAAGTTAAATTCATAGGAGTGGGAATAAATACTCAATAATTACAGGAGGTGCTGTTTTACTCCGTTCATTTCATGGTAGATTAGTACCTGGAAGACCTTAGCGGCGGAGACAAATTGTATTCCGAGCGCTAAAAAACAGATGCACCTGGGCCTCAAACGTCCACTGTTTACTTATAAAAACTGATCCTACAAACCCCTCAACATTTCTGAACATGAGATGAACGCCCTCGTTAAAAGAGAGGGGGTCCTTTGATTCTGGTGAATCTAGAGCTGTTTTTATGGTGCTGTCTGGACTCCGCCTTCAAGGTCCTTGAGCACGGTGTGGGAAGTTTTATAATTGCTGTTTCATTCTCGTGGGTGGGTATCATTTTACTCAGACATGCTCTTTTCTCTTGAATCAGCACTCCTCCGGTTTTATTTGATTTTTTTGATGTCCGATAGGGACATCATTATTTTTTTATGATGCCATCCTTATATCATTAAGCTACACAGAAGTCCAAACTGGCATTTTCTTAGCAGACCCAGAAATCTGGTTGCACTGGAGCAGAAATAAACTCTTGACGCACATTTATCAACACGAGTACGAGAAAGATCTTGCTATGTAACGATACCAAATTAAGTCTCCCGGAAAAAAGGCAGGATTTATAATTTCACCGTGTGTGGGGTTTGCAGCCAGGGTTGTTGCTGCCTTCCTTCAAAAATGTTCTGAGAAAACTTAACTTGGTTGGAAGCCATATTTTTCTGCTATGTTTGAAATGTACTATGTGTCTCTATAACGGACAAGACTGAATTCTTCGAATGCAGTTCAGCACAAAGAATAATCAGTCAGCAGCTGTTCACTGAAAGTCTGCCACGTGGTTCGGGACTGGGCTCAGGTGGGCACCCAGCAGGATTCTGGGTAGAACTGTCCGACCCTGGGTGCCGTGTGGGGAGCAGGCAGCTTCGAGGATTTCTGGAGCATTGAGAAAGGCTCTGAACCCTGATGTGCTCTCAGTAGGATCTGGAGAAATTTTGCCGTAAGTGGAGGAAGGGGGTGTTGAGCTGATGCTGTTCTTGGTTTCCAGGGGCCCCTCGTGATGCACGGAGCAAACGCTCAGCCCCTGATTCCAGTTTCCCTCCACGAAAAGGGTTTTCCTGATGTGAATCCGAGTCGCTTGGTTGAAGCAACTTCTGAGCCTGGGGCTGTGGGTCCAAGGCAGGTATGTCCTCACCAGCAAAGGGGGAGCGGGCAGTCTTCCCCCAGGTCTGTGAACCGAGGGGGTGAGCCTCCCGGGCTTTTTGGTGACATTTCTGTGTACTTTTCCAACAAAATGTTTTATTCTGTTGTCGCAATAAAGGTGGCATATTTCTCAATGCCAGCACCGTTCTCTTACTTTGTAGTACTGTTAAGTAACTGTGATCTTTATATTAGCTGACGTTTAATGTAACGTCTCTTTTTAAATGAAATCTTGTTTGCTCTCCTCTCACAGTTAGTAGTGCCCAGCTTTTCTGATTTAAACAGTGCGGAAGCAGCTAGCCCCCAATACGAGGGAGTGGTTTCACGGTGACCCTTCCCACAACTGCTCCCAACTGAGAACAGAAAATGCTCTCCCGACTCATGGCAGCTGGCAAGGAGCAGGGACCAGGAGTGAACATCCGTGATTTCTTCCGGGAGTTTTAGAGGAAGAGAAGTTCTTGAAGCATAAAAATAGATGAGAAAACGCAGTGCCCGGAAATAAAATGTTGGATTGTTCTTTTTACTTTATGTGATTGAAAAGCCACGTGAAGGCCATTTATTTCTGTTGAAGCAGAAAGTACGGAAAAGTACCAGGACAGGAGATACAGACAAATCGGCGAGGGCTGTGAAATTCCAGGGGAGGTGAATATTCTGTGGGAAGAACCAAACTAACTTACTTTCAGTGGAGGGAAGTCTGGCCCGTGCGCCTCACGGGAGGCCCTAGGAAATTCCCTCCCGCTCTCAGCCACACCAACAGGCCTCCGAAACACTCATCCTCATCTCTGAGACGTGTAGCATTTTGTGGCATACTGTGTAATTCTCTCCTTTTCAAAATGGTACATCTTTAGGGCAGTTGATGTTTGCGGCAACTTTGAGGGAAGAGTCCAGAAAGTGTCCCCAGCCCTGCCCAGCCTCCCCCATCACCAGCATCCCCTCCAGACGGGACACTTGTCACAACTGATGAGCCCGCACCGACGGGTCGGTGTCACCCAGAGTCCACAGCTGACGTCAGCGTCACTCTGGGTGCTGTGCATCCTGTGGGCTTGGTTGGACAAACGGGCGATGACATGTGTCCGTTGTCATGGTCGCCCACAGGGTAGACTCCCTGCCTGTCCCTCCCCTGCCCCCTCAGCCACTGCCACCGCCGATCCATTTAATGTGTCCGCAGCTTTGCCTTTTCCAGAAGGTCCTAGGGCTGGAATCAGACAGGACTTAGCCTTTCCAGGGTGTCTTCTGTCAGTGGTGCACGTTCCAGTGTCCTCCGTGTCTGTTCACGGTTCAGTAGCTTGTTTGTTTTTAGGGCAGAACTGCGGTCCCCGTCCGGATGGGCCGCAGTTGGCTTGTCCTCTCCCCAACCGAAGGGCATCTTGGTTGCTTGGCCTCCCCTCATCCCTCGCTCATTCACTGGGACTCTGCTCCGGCTCCCTGAGGAATCGCCTGCTGGGTCTCTGCTGCTGTGGATGCAGAGTGGAGCAGCGTCTGCCTGTGGGGTGGCGATGAGTGGCCGTAGGCTCCTGGGGTGTCTTTTGTCTTCCCCCTTCTTCTTCGGTCTCCTGTGGTAAGTCAGGAGCCCTAATTTTAATTCTTTATCCCAGTAGACTCTGTGGTTTCCCGTACACAATAGGGTTCTTGGGGCCTCCTTGATATTACAGGACTCCTCAGGTGAGCATTGTTATGCAAGAGCCAATAAAAGTATACTCAGTTATAAGCTATGCAAAGTGGGGGTTACAGAGCTTGAATTATTCATCTGGAATGGATCTGGTGTGCAGTGAGTGATGGCGTACTTGACAATAAGTGATAAATAATAGTGATCTTGATAAATTTCTTGGATGGGTGGCTGATGGCAATGCCCAAGCAGTGGGGAAGCGTTGTATTTTATGGGATCACTCCCCCCACGCAAATAAACAGGCGCTCGGACCTGGGAGTTCACAGTGAGAGCCTGGTGTGGGAAGCGAAGGACAGGGGTTGAGATTCGAGAGCAGCCGCTCTGCCTGGCGCTCTGAACTTCGTCTCAGACGGGGTCAGAGAGTCAGTGATGCTCAGGAGTTTGTGACCTCATGCCGTTCTTTCCAGCGGGGCCCGGGGTTGTTAACCCACAGTCGTGAGTCCGAGGTGGCCCTTGCCCTGGGAGAGGCACATCGTGGCTTCTGGGGGGCATGTGACAACGATGAAGGCATCATGTCTTCCGAAACTTACGGTCCCGTGAAACATTCCCAGAGCCCAGAGACACAGTGAGGGGCACGTGCTCACTCTGTCACTGAGGTCTCACTCTGTCACTGAGGTCTTGCTCTGTCACTGAGGTCTCGCTCTGTCGCTGAGGTCGGGGTGTTTTCAGTGGGAAGGGGGACGGGAGGGGAAGAATTGGGGGGTACAGGGAATAAGAAGCATAACTGGTAGGCATAAAATAGGGGAGATCAAGAGTGGTATAGGAGACAGGGACGTCAAAGAACTTACAGGTACCACCATGGACGTGAACTCAGCCTGACTTTCCCTTACCTCCTCTGTAGCCCTGGCCTGAATGTTAAATAATTCATCTACTAAACAGTAAGTAGTTGTTTCCTGAAAGTCTCGACTTCTCCCCAGTCTCAGTGGGTGACACTGCAATGCCACAGAGCTGGGTGTCACCTGGTGACTGTCCCCCCACCCCCGCTCCCTTCCTCTTCAAGTCTGAGCTTCCATGGATGCTGTCTGCTCTCCCCGCAGGGCACACTTGACCTGTCCTTAGACCGTGTCCTTAGCCCCTTCTGTCTCGGCTGCTACCCCAGCATCCCAGCCATGCCAGCTCCTCGGCTTGCTCCTGGAAGACCCACCAGTGCTGTCTTTGCGCAGCCGCTGGACATCTTTAGGTTCCTGCAACAGGATGACGCCTCTGCGTCAGGTCCCTGGGTGGCCCCTCAGCGCCTCACGAGGACTCCACGTCCTAACTTTCCCACCAGGCCCTGCCCAGCGTTTGCCATGGACCCTGCCCGTGGCAGCCCCACCACGCTTCCCCACACGCCCCTGTCCCTTACCCTTGTCATTGTCCCAGTCCTCTGGCGAACTGAGCTCTTGTTTTCCGGGACTCACACACACACGTGTGCATGCACACGCACACGCACTTCTGTCCGGAAAGTCCGTCTCCACCGTTGTGTGTTACACCTTCCGTGTTTATTACTTTCCCCCGAGTTTTCCATCTGGGCGGATTCTGAGACCCCTGCAGCGTTTGGACCGCGAGGACTAGTGCTGGTGTTGCCTGACTCTTTGTCACCCTCCCCGTGTCCCGCCACCAGGTGCCCAGCTTCCGCTGGCTTGCTCCGCCCGGGGCCTCGCACGGTGAGGGAGCCCCAGCTGCTGGGGGCCTTCCTCGCTTGCTTGCTTGCATTTCGGGGTTCGTGGACTTGCTTAGTCGTCTAATTTTATTGGAAACATGGGGTGGGGTGTGTTGTGGCGTTGTTTCGTTTTGCTATCTAGTTGCCTCCAGTGTTTTCAGGGGGGAATCGGAGAACAAGAGCTTGTCATTGCCGTGGCCAATTAAGAATCCTGGATTTAAAGTTGACTTTCCTCTATTTAGTGTCTCTGAGGCTGAATTTTGTATACAGCTAGGCAATGACTCCAGGATTGTCTCTTGCCGTGTGTCTGACTTAGTACCGCCTACCGAGTTTCCCATGAACTTGGACCTCTTCCGGCTGTTCTTCCCTGTGCTGCTGGTTTGTGTCTGTTTTCCAACCCGGCAGGTGAGTCTTGCTCATGGCTTCCCTTTGTCTGGGTGTTTCCAGGTATTTAGCCTGCTGTCCTCCCGTGTGAACGGGAGGATCCAGTTGACCAGCTCGGGGCTGGAGAAGGTTTGGGGGGGCTGTGGTTCAGACTCACATCCCCTTTATGGATCAGCTTCAGGGGACCCGTGGTCCTCACTGACTCCATCATTTCACCACCGGCTCAGTGACTTAAAATTCAAACACAGTTCTCGCTCAGTCTTCCTGGCCTCTGAGTGTAGGTCACTCCACTCAGCACTCCAAACCACCTGGACCCCAGCCCTGGGTGTTATGGGGTGTATGTATGTGTATCCGAGTGTGTATGTGATTCTCCGTGTGTCTGTGTGTGCATTGGGTGGGGGTTCATTAGTGTTTCATTTTGTTAATACTTTTAGGAATATTTGGAGTCTCTCTTCTTTGGTGGGGTTTTGCAGTGGTATTACCCTAGGAATTTGTCCATTTCATCTGAGTTTCAGATTACTTCAAATGACGTTGCTTATGCTATCTTACTATCTTCTCAATATCCATGGGATGTCTATAAATGTCCTATTTTTCGATTCCTGATTTCGATCTTCCTTCTTTGTGGTTTTTGTCAGCCTCATCGACTGTGTCAGTTTTTCTTTGTTCATTCCCTGTGCCGTGCTTGTTTTCTATTTCATTATTTCCCACTCGTGTGTATTTCTTTTTTATTTTGAGCAGGATACTTGGTTTTTAGCTGTTTCCGTTGCCCATGTGCACACTTATTTGGTGCATGGACGACGTCTTGATTTGTATATTTTCATCAGGAGACAGTCTTTGCCTCTTTAACCCAGGACTTACAAAGACGCTTGTTGCTACACTTCCAAGCATAGGAGGACTTCCTAGTTTTCTCCCCGTTCAGTCGTCCGTTTCATAGCACAGCCGCACGGTCACGAACGAGTGTGCCCTGCACGGTGTCGTTGCTGCTTTTGGAAATTAGCGGATGGTTGCTCTGTGGCCGTGCACACGGCTCACCTTTGTGAATATTCCCCTGTCCTGTGACAGGCTGTTGTCTGCACTGTCACAACCCTTTTGGTCACAGCGTGTGTGTTGGTCATGCCGATCTGTGCACTCAGCTCTTTCTTTGTCTGCTTTTTAAAAATCACGTTATGCAAAAGATGTGTTAAAAGCTCTCACTTTATAACCGATTTTTTGTTTATCCTTATAGATCTGCCTATGTGTTGAAATGTATGCATTTGGTAACATTGTATTTTCCTGGATAATAGAAATGTTTCTCCCCACTTCGAAGTGATTTTTAGATAGTTGGCGTACTCCGTTCCGCTTCAGTGCTTGTTTTGGGAACTCGAATTTTTTCAAACACAATGGCTATACCAGCAGACAGTTTGAAGAAAACTTGGGTTTCATTTTTACTTATGTGTGAATTTTGTCCCTGAGAAACAGTGGGGGAGAGAATAAAACTGCACCGCGCTGAGCGGAGCTGCACAGGAAGGCCCGCCCCTCTTCCCACACCGCCCACACCCCTCGAACATCCTCACCCTTCCACACCACACGGAGGGGCCTGCCTTCCTTCTTCCTTCTTCCTTCTTCCTTCTTCCTCCCTCCCTCCCTCCCTCCCTCCCTCCCTCCCTCCCTTCCTTCCTTCCTTCCCTCTCTCTTTTTCTTTCTTTCTTTGCTGATTGTTTTTCTTTGCTTCTAATTTCAGACAACCTTCCTCTCACCACCTCATAACAATTCATCAACACATTTTCCGACTCCCATTTCCTCTAGCAAACTTCTAGGTCTTCTAGGTCTTAAACTTCAACTTCTGGTTGCCATGTTCTGTAATTCCCGGTGTTGGATTCGGGTGAGACTGTGCCACCACCGCCGCCACTTTTGCGAGGCTGTCACTGTTGGCGTGCGTGTCACCGGCCACGTGGCACTCGGTTTGCCCGCCTCCTGCGGGCTTGGTTTGACCTGCACGGTTGTGCACAGCGCTTGTGCTTTCAGGAAGACGTGTGTTGTCATAGCAGAGTGACAGTGTCACTGCTTTATAGTCTCTCTCCACTGGTACCGCGGCCGACGTAACAGTGTCCTTGGTCCATACACGGAGCCTTTGATTTTCCGGTTTCTTTTACTCCCCAGTTTGGGATATATGTACTTAAAGGTGTCACTCGTAAACAGCACAGAGGTGGGAACGTGGCTATCTAGTCTGAGCATTCTTTCTGTGTAGCTGAAACTTTTATCCGGTTGAATGTTGTTGGTGACGTGTTGGGGTCCAGTGGACCATGGGCAGTAACAGTGACCTGTGCTTTCATTTCCTTTGACTTGTTCTGCTCTTCATCCTTCCTTCCGCCCTCCCCTGTGGAATGTTCTTTTTCCCTCACCCTTCCCACTCTGCAACTTTGAAAGGTACAGCCTGTACTTTTTGTTTTACTCCTTCCTCTAAATAAAAGAGGTACTTTTAACTTACTAACTTCTAATGTTAAGTCTACCTTTCTCCTGGAGATTTTTATCTATCCCTGTTCCGACTTGTGTTACCGTGGCCAGCTATTTCACACACAAACACGCACATTTTATCTTCACGTATTTTTTATTGTATTGCTTTGTTTTTCTGTCTTAATAATTTTTTATGGTGTGTCTTATAAGTCAACAATTTTATCTTTAGCTGTGTCCAATATACTTTAAAGCTCATCTGTTCAGTTCTTAAATTTTAGTACTTTATTTTTTATTCTCATTTTCTCTTTTTCTAATCTATATCTTTATATTCTAGTTAATAATTTATTCTCATTTACTATCTTGCTAAGTCATTGCTGTTTCATCAGATATTTTAAGCTCATCTTTTATTTCAGTATAGCGAGCGTATTTTAGCAGTTAATCCCTGACAGGCCAGTATCTGTTGGTACATTTTGTTCTTTTGTTGGTCGTTTCTGACCGTTCTGCTCCACAGAGACTTGTTTTCTCCTGCTCAGGTGTCTTCAAGCATTCCCGTAATTTGGACAGTAACTTGCAGAAATAACACGAGGCGGGAGATGGCGATTCTGCCCCCTTGCGTTGCTCCTCTGGTCCCCTGAGCTGTGCCATTGGCTGCGCTTGTCCCCCTTCTCTGTCTCCTTGATGGTACCAGTTAGCCGCCAGCCCGGGAAGCACACCGTTCCTGATACTCACAGAGAGATCAGCTGTGGGAGAACAACAGGAAAGCTGGAAGTGGCCTGTGGAAATCTCTGGGCACTGCTACGAGGGAGATGTGGGGACTGCCTGGGAGAAGCCCTGAAGCTCTCAGAACACCCGCTGCCTGTGGAGACCCCGTGGTTCCTTCTGCCCATTAGGCAGAATCTAAGCGGGAGGCCTGGGGGGAGAGGCTGGGAAACCAAGTGCCGGGTGTTCTGACTCTGTCATCCAGAGACACGCACAGAAAGGAAGGGGGGCGGACGCCGGCTGCCAAACGAAACTGATCCAGCCCACTTCAGATTGAGGGCAGTCCTTCGAGGCTGCAGATTAATTGGTGCCGGGGGCATGGCTTCCTCTAATTAGCTGCTTTCAATTGCTCTCACCCCGTAGAGCCAACAGACCCTCCCCAGTTCTGTGAGTTCTTTAGGAAACAGAGGTGGGCTTTACTCTCGGGTTGCCTTCATTTTTTTTTCTGAGATCTGATCCCACAATTTCACCTTATCTGGGACATCTTTGATGTTTTCACCACTTTTTAAGTTTTCCTCGATGGTAATGCTTTACAAGTAGTGAAAAGATGTCCCTCAGTAGCCCTGGCTGGCATAGCTCAGTGAGTTGAGCGCGGGCTGCGAACCAAAGCATCGCAGGTTCGATTCCCAGTCAGGGCATTGCCTGGGTTGCGGGCCAGGTCCCCAGTGGGGACCACATGAGAGGCAACCACACATTGATGTTTCTCTCTCTCTCCTTCTCCCTCCCTTCCCCTCTCTAAAAATAAATAAATAAAATCTTTAAAAAAAAAGATGTCTGTCAGTAGAGTTGAGGGCAGCACCCCCTCCCTCCTCTCTCAAATGAGTTGATATGAACAGGACACAGAGGATGGAACTCAGGACATTTCTGAATTGAGGGGGCTTCACTGAGATATAATGCGCTATTGGAGAATTGAAGAGTTTTTTTAATGAGCTTAAAATCTATATCAATACTTTTTATTTTATTTTTGAGATGGAGAACATCCAGATGATTTTATCTCAGCACATTTTTATCTTTAAATCATATTTCCCCAAACCTTTAAAATAAAGACAAATGAAGAAGAAAGGGATTGAAATACCAAAGTAAGATCGAGAGACTGGGCTTTGATGGAAAACGTAACGCAACCACATAATAGAGCGAAATCGCTATTTAAATAAAACGAGAAATAAGGCAGTCTCACCCTTGAGCAGTCCGAAGCACCAGACTGTCACCACACAATCATCTTTGAGGAATGACACAGACATGCACGCGGTTTTGGTCCTGGGGCCGTTCCCAACAACTGCAGCCTCGCGAGGAGTCACGAGAAGGCGTCATCACACGTTGATCCAGGGCGTTCCAGCCCCACCTGTTCCCACAGCGGCGGCACCACAGCCAGAGAACTGGGAGATTCTGCAGAATCTGGTTCATTACCAGGAAAAAAAATCTGTACACCTAGAATAGTTCTGATCTAAAAAACTTTCAACCTACACCAAAAAAAATGGGTGTGTTAGCGACAGCACACTATTTCACGCTGTATATATTCACTTCAGGAACGCTGCGGCGATGCTTCTCTCTTCATTTCAGCCCTGGGCTTTTTTGTAAAGTGAGGTGGCAGAGCTGGTCGCTCAGAATTTTGTCCTTCTCTCTGGGACTCCCACGCTCATCTGCCCAGTGGGGCTGACGCGCATCGAGGCCCATTCCCAGGGATGGCTACGCAGATGGAGTGAGTTAGCCCTCCCGAAGCGCTCACCGCAGTCCCTGGTGCAGAGCGGGTCTACGTGAGCGCCAGTAAATGGAACTTCAAGTGAGGTGAGGGCCGCACTTGCCCACTGGTGTTGGAAGTTGTCCAGCCCGGTGACAGTGAGTGGGGAGGGGTGGGGCGGAGAGTGTGGTGCAGGAGTCACGAGGATTGGCGTGGGACAGCCAGTGGCGTATGGGAGCGCCACTTAGAATTGGAGTTACAATTGCACTGCAGTGATAGGAACATCATTGGAAATTGACCGTTCCGTAATCGCAACCACACGGCGTGGTTCACATGTATTAAAAGACGTAGAGATACAGAGATTTTCTAAAGTGATGGGAAACCGCATCTTCCAGAGCGAGCCCAGCACTGAGGACAGAGCCCAGAAGACAGACAAACGCGGAGGAGAAAGGTCAGGGTCACGGACAGAGAGAAGAGTCGGTGGGGCCAGCCCAGGGCCCCCAGAATTCAGGCTGCTCCACTGGTCTGACTTCATTGCACGGCAGGACAGACCCCGTGGGGTCGCAGGGAGTGCCTGGCTGAAAAGTGTCTCACCGGGGATCCAAGGGGGCCCCACAGGCAGGCAGACGGGGGGGCTTCTCCCAGCAGCCGCAGCTGCAACCCCAGGCCAGCAGGTTGCCGGTCCTTTGTCCTTCTTGGTGTACGAGAGCGATTACAAATGCACTGTTGTGATTACTGTTACCACCACTATTGGAGATGAGCAGGTACGCTGACAAGTGGTTCTGCTCCTGGTTTTGTGAATTTCCAGTTTCCGGTTCAAATTGTGTCGTAGGAGAGAAGAGAACCCTTTCGGGCATGGGGAGTCACCCACACGGGGGCTGGGGTCCTTGGGAGAGGAGACACCGAACTCAGCACAAGCTGGGGGTTGTGAACAAATGGGTGTCTTCATTTCCAAAATGCCAAGAAGACGGAATTCGAAACCCAGAAACTGTGAACCTGTTAGTCCTCAGCATTAACTGAGAATAGCTTATTAAAATGAACACACGAGATTTAGAAAATAGCTTAGAAAAACAAGTCATAGATTTAATCCATGTTTCTTCCCTGCTAAAGCTGCACAGATTTCTTAGAGGAAGCAGGCAGATCTGGATTTTGACAATTTCAACCCACGTGGATGGTGAACTTGGAATTGGTTGAATTGTATCCATGGAGATTCGATTAATGGGTTGTGTCTGCCAACAGGATGCTAAGAAGTTTCCTCAGAATCCTGTCCTATTCGTTTTTATCACTTAGTGAAAAAACCATCAAAAAGTCAGCCAATAATTTTAAAACTGATTTGTGTACACTATGCAATTTGCCAAGCACTGGCCACTTGAAAGTAAATGAGGAATCATTCTGACCCCAAATATCTCAGAGTTTGTTGGATTCATTAGAAGTGCTGAGTGCACATGCCCTGGCTGGTGTGGCTCAGTGGATTGAGCACCGGCCTGTGAACCACAGGGTCCTGGGTTCGATTCCTGGTCAGGGCACATGCCCGGGTTATGGGCCAGGTGCCAAGTAGGGGGCATGTGAGAGGCTATCACACATGGATGTTTCTTTCCCTCTCTTACTCCCTTTCTTCCCCCTCTCTAAAAAAATAGATACAATCTTTTAAAAAGTGCTGACTGCACAAATACAGAGACATCACTTGTACTCAGAATCACACAAGTTCAATGTACCACTGGTGGCGATCAAAGAAATCCAAATTCAAACAAGACCTTTTTGTTTTTTTTGGCCTAACAATGTTTTCTAGTCAATATTTTTTATTTTAATAGCATTATAGCATCTAAGAACATACACAGTGTCTCATTAAAAATGGTTTCATGAATGCAAAATGATTGAGGCATTTTATTATATCATCATTGACAGATAAAGAACATCAACGATTTGCTTAGAAGGAAATCAGAAGCCATGTGGATTCTTCCCTTTTTAAAGAACTTACCAGAAAATGTGATACGATATTCCAGCCCCTTTTGAGTGTGATCTTCTGGTGACCCAGGTCTTGGTCAGAACATGTGCATGTGTGTGCATGAGTGTGTGAGTGTGTGTGGGGTCTCTGATGCCTGCCGTTTGAGAAACCGTGTTTCAGGCCCCAGGCCTGCACGCCGAGCCGGTGCTGGAGGGACTTGATCAGAGGCTCTAACCCAGGTCCCGAGCTCTGTCTCCTCCCAGTGCCTC
>JAPYXV010001752.1:0-13802 GCA_028533065.1 Trachops cirrhosus | reverse complement strand
TTATATTACTGAAATCTGTCTCTTATGTGTTGACTTCAGAGGTGTTTTGGAACTTTACATGTAAAGCTCTTAGATTAATTATAACTCTGTACCAGCGATCTTGGCAGCTGCTTTGCTTGCCCTTGTTAAAAATAGGGATCACAATCTTGTGATTTGTACTATTTTGAGCTAATTAAATTGTCTAAGCTCACAACACCCTGAACCACTGGAAGTTGGTTCCATAATTCAAAGATTCTTATGTGGGAAGTCTGCTTAGGCCATGGACCACAAGCTGCTCATAAATGAGGAACCGGCTAGTGAATGTGTGCAGCGTGGAGTCACAAGTGTAAAGTAAAATAACTAAGGTCGACGGTATAACTCACGGAGCCTCCTCTGCCTAGAGTCCCCTTCTCGCTTTTGGTAGAGGTGTGGGCTCAAATGAACACTCTGTGACAACATAAAACAATAGTGCGAATGTGATGCTGCACATCAACAGCGACCCAGGGAGCTCCTCGCTAGGAGAAATCTCAGTTTTGCAAATGAAAGGAAGGTGCGCTAGGGACATATTTTTGTCTTTCTCCTGGGCAGGTGCAACCTGGGAAGGCTGCTGGGGGTGGGCGCTGGCGTGACATGGCAGCCTGGGGTTTCTGGACACGCGGTTGGAGATGCTGAGGACTGCCATAGCAGGGGATCATTTCTGGTACTTTGGAGGCACTTTCCTCCCTTGCCCTTCATTCTTTCCTGTGTCTTCCATTCTGATATTTTTTTCTCTCTCACATGTACGCGGTAGCAGTGGACAGGGGATACCAGAATTCTGGGGGCTTTGGAGCTCACCCTACCCTACTTCATTCAGCTGGGCTTCCATGGTCTGGGCTCTAAGAAGAACTATCAGTAGCTTTTTTTAAAAAAAAATTGTCTTATCATGCATGTCATTCTGCTCCAGACAATCCTATCAACAAATGACTTCTCTGAGTCAAAGTGCTGTGGTATTAATGTTTGTGTCCACCCCCTTCCCCAAATTTATATGTTGAAATCCTAACCTCCAAAGGCAGTGGTATTAGAGATGGGGCCTTTGGGAAGTGCTTAAGTCCTGGAGGTGGAGCCCACACGAACACGATTACTGCTCATCAAAGTGGCTGCAGAGAGCTCCCTAGCCCCTTTCACCATGTGAGGACACAAGAAGTCCACAACCCAGAGGAGAGCTCTTGCCTGACCATGTTGACACCCTGATCTCAGACTTCCAGGCTCCAGAACCGTGAGCAAGAAATTCCTGTTGTTTGTACACTACCCAGTCTGTGGTATTTGGTAGCACAGCCCAAAGACTGAGACAGAAAGGTTCTTCCAAGTGGAAGAGGCCGCTCACCTTCTCCACTCCCTAGGTTAGACAGTCCTGGAAGTGTTTTCCCACAGTCCTGTCTCAGAAAATTGACCCCAGGTGATTGTTTCTGTAGAAAGTGGCTTTGCTTTATGCTGAGTAACCTTGCCATGTGGTCCCAGCTGACCCATGCCAGGCGAGTACATTCCAGCCCCCAGCATCTGTGATCATCTACACACTGGTGACTCTCAAAATTGTTACCTCTGGGTTAGACTCTTCTCCTGATGATCTCCAACTCTGTATCTATGTAACCATATATCCGCTGCCCACTGGACATCTCCAGGTAGGTGGTAGGTGTCCCATAGGCATCTTAAGTTCAGCATGTTCACACCTGACATCATCATCTTCCTCCTTAAACAAGCTCTTCTTTCTTGATTCCTAATCGTTATAAATAACATACTTTTCACTCTGTCCCCAGTAGCCAGATGCCCTGCTGTCATGTTTGACCTCTTTCTGTCCCTTGAGCTGACACTTGGCAGTCTATCACCAAGAGTCATTCATACCACCCGCTCTGGATCTTTCCCATACACTTCTGCTCTAGCCCAGGCTCACCACCCACCCACTGTTCTATTTAATATTCTGGTTGTATCTCCAGTCCCTGGGCCTGTGACTAGCACATAGCTGGTGTTCAACTAATATGTGTTTTGATTATTGATTAAAAGATCACCTTACGTTGGGTAACTTACAGGAAGTTAAGGCCCATCTAGTGATTTGGAACATAAATGGGTTTTCTGTATCTGACATGATCACATCCCTTTTATTAAAAAAGTTAAATTTGAGACACAATATACTAAGCAGCTGGAATCGATGGACTACTGTTTCTGACAGGATGACAATATGCCCTGGATTCGTAGGGCTGCTGCTGGGCCTGAACAATGACACGCTTTGGTTCCAGATCTTGGTGAAGCTTGTCCTTTCTCATAAGTTGGACATTTGGTCTCAGAAAGACTCCTTGGTGGTTGAGATGGTTCCTTGTGCCTCCTCACTCTTCCCCTATCCTTATACTATACCGCAAAATAGGATATAGCTGGGACCTATTTATTTTTATTATCTCAAAAGAGTCTAACTAAATATATTTGTATCTAAACTTACTTTATTTTACCTTTGTTTAAATAATGTCCATTTTTATGTAGTCTAACACCTTAAATGATACTACCACCTCAGTGCCTTCATATCTCTCTCCAGGTTAACTACCATCAGTGCGCAACAATGTATGAGACTCCTGAAATTATTCCAAACTTCCAGTTTTTAAAAAATACAGGGTTCTATAATTATCCTTCTCCCTATCTTTTCTGTTTGTTCAGTACTTTAACAAATATTTACTCTTTGCTTGGCTTAGTTTTATCTTCAGCTGGTCCTTGACTTTACTTTGGATGAGATTAATTTGTCTCACTACTACCTTTACTTCGCATAAAATCGCTCTCCTCCATTCATCCAACAGGAGATCAATAGTCCTTGACTCAGGAGCTCTCCTTCCCCAGTCCACCCCTTCTCGAATCAGAACTGTACTTAAGAGTGATGTCTGTGTACACAACAGTCTTGATGTCCAGTGGGACTGGGCTGCAACTGAAGGAAAAATGCCTGCAGATACCATTTGTCAACATACCGTTCTTTTAAATCGCCCAGTAGGTAAAATTTCACCAGCTTTGTAATGACTACACAAAGTAGACAAGGGAGGATCTTCTCAGACTGCCACATGGGCCCTGGATGGCCTCTTTCACGTGTCTGGGAAAGCTGGAATGAATGGGGCAACTGGGCTTCTCTTTCCACGTGACGGCTCTCTCCAGGCAGGCTCTCCTCCTGGAGGGGCGAGCTGGGCCTTCTCATCAGGTGGCAGTGGGCCAGCGGGTGAGTGTGGAAGCTATGAGTGAGCTGAAGCTCGGAAATCACACAGCTCATTTCTGCCTCATTGAACTGGTAAAAGCAAACCAGAAGGCCAACTTCGATTTCAGCAGTTGGAAATTAGGTTCTGCTTCTTGCCAGGAATCTGTGGCCATATTTAATCTATCATAAAAAGACATGGTAGAAGACACTGGGGCGGGGGGCAGGAAAGCTGAAGTTAATATAAATGAATATAAGAAATCTCATGTTTTGAATATGGGGAGTAGAAAATTTTAATAGAAAATTTTTCCTCCATTAAATAAAAGGTGAACAAGTACCTAACAACTACTAATGTAAAGTAAAACTATGTTGTTATCTTGTTCGGGCCCACACATGTCTCTACTGGGCTCAGTGTAAAGGGTCTGATGTAATTTGCTGGGAATGGATACGTACTCAAGGGAGCAGCTTTTTATGTCAGATGATTTAACTCCAAAAAACAATACAGAAAAGGTTGCCTTTTTTCCTTTTTCTAGGGGAGCTATGAAGAATCTTTTAGACATTATGAGGGTTTTTTTTTTCTTTAAATCAACAAGCATAACATGTTACTTCATCATTTGGCTCATTAAACATTGTCTTCCCAACTGCAGGAACAGTTCAGATTTAAGGCAGTGGACTGTCTTAATGCAGGAACAGGTATGTGTCTTACTAGGTGCTACTTGTTTTTTAACCTGTTTTTTTCCCCTAATATATGCCCTGGCATGTACATTATTGTTGTAGGAAGCCTTTGCACTGAGATTTGTCTATGTGACATTAGCCTTAGTTGCATTTTATTTTGTTAAAGAATTCGTTGTCAAATGCCAGAGTTTATACAAAATATGTGATTTTTCAAAATCTTTGTTTCCCCTACTTTTACCACCTAATCATGTTTCTGTTTTTAATTAAATGACAAAATGATGGTATTACTACTAATAGCTAGCAAGCATTGATACCGAGTGCCAAGTACTGGGCTAAACATTTCACCCATCTGGTTGAATTTAATCCTCTCAATAAATCACTTACTCTATGAAGTGTGGATTGTCTTAATTTTCTAGAGGAAGAAACTGAGACTCAGGGTAACCATCGTTCACTAAGTCCCCCAGCTGGCACTATACGTTTTCTATAGCCTGCATTTCCAGAGGCAACATTTGAAAACACATTTCAGCTATTTTCCAGAGACACACTGTGTTCCTTATTTGTGGGGCCTAATGCCCTTATGCTAACATTATAAGGTGGGACATCTAGATAGCAATGAAATATACTAAATTAATGATGGGTTTGAAGTTCAGCTGAAATCAAAGTTATAGGTCAAGGCTTGGCAAATGTTCTCAGTAAAGGGTCAGAGCATAAATATTTTTGGTGTTGAGCACTTTATATGGTTTTGTTACATACAACGACTCAACTCTGCCGTTGTAGTGCAAAAGAAGCCATAGAAAATATGTAAATGAATGGGCTTAGCTATGTTCCAATAAAACTTTTTTTATGAGACCATATGGTGGGCTGAACTCGACCTCCAAGTCATAGTTTACCAACCTCTATTATAGGCTGTTTTATGTTACCATTGACGTTACCTTGATAAACTAAGTGTGGGATATGATTTTGATGATACTACAGAGCCCTGTTTTTTAGTGTGCAAAGGTGTGGAACATGGGAAAACCTACTTCCATCCACATTAACTGATATCAAATGGCTTGCTGGCTTTAGTCATTTGCATAATGGCATCCTCAGCCTAATTTATTAGCAGTTAATTAGGTTACTATATCTGTTGTGGAAGTGAAATTGACATGGCCCTGCCACTACAATGCATAAGTGTCCCATAAGTGTCTGTCATGTTCCAAGTCAGGATAGAAGAAAGCCCACATTGTACCTTGACACAAACCAAAAAAAAAAAAAAAAAAAAAAAAGTTCTGCCTAGTTTGGTCTCTAAGACAAATGAAACCTTCAGCATTGCCTGAAAGTCACTGACCACTTAACAGAACACGTCGAAGATATATTGACACATGCAGATGGTAGCTATGAGAAAATAGCTGTTTTTTTTCATGAACAGATTAACTGTAGACTCAGTAACCTTGGCAATTAAAAAAATTAATGTGTGAGGGGGGATACCCCCCAAAATGGATTTATCTTCTGGAGGGTGGGCCCCTTGTAGTACAGACTGCCCCCACTAGGTGAGTGTTCTAGGAACTCATCTCTATCAGTGTGCCAGCTGGCATTGTTGTGAGAGGCTGCATTCAGCTTCAGTGAATTTTTTTGAAGACTCAAAGCATTTGCCCATTTCATGATGGGTGATTTACAAGTCACCTACGCACACCATGCTGAGTGGTCAGCTGTTTTTGACCATAAAGAGCATGCCCCCATGCCCCACCCTCTTCATTCACCTGATCTCACACAAAGAGACTTTTTTATGTTTCCCTGGATGAAAAAAGTCCTCAAAGGGAAACATTTTGCTGATGTGGAAGAGGTGAAACAGAAAACAGCAAAAGCACTTTTGATGCCTTTTGATTAAAAGGCATCAAAACTGACAAGTTCAAAAAGTGTTTTGAGCAGTGGAAAAAAGTCTTGATGGTTGTATTGCATCAAATGGAGAGTGCTTTGGAAGTGACCGAGGTTTAAACATGTAAGAACAAATACACAATGTTATAAATAAATTCCTTTTGGGAAGGGGTCCCTCATCATACTTGTGTTTTGTATTGATGAGTCAATTCTGAAGTCTGGTTCCTTGGAAACTGCTTTGCAGGCAAGCTGTCCCCTTTTCTTTCCTGTGTGCTTTGTCTCTAATCCTTCCTTTCACATGTATTAAGATCTGCAGACCTGTTTGCTTATAGCCTAATGTGAACAGAATGAACAATATGCTACTGGGCACACAGAACATCGATAATTTAGATTTTGAAGTGTGACCTAACCTTGAGGAGGCTGGTCATGGCCAGTTTTCCTGTACTTCCAATAAAGCTATTGGTTGCTCTGTTAAGAGAAATGTTCCCTTTGAATGCTTTTCTTCCACGGTCACAAAAGGGGCAGATTTTGCAGGAATTCAAATTGTAAAAATACTTTTAATTTTGAAATTCATAGAATCTTTGTGAAACCTTCATTGCCTGAGTCAGATTTGACCTTGTACTTACGCCTAACTCACATGGTGTGGTAGATATAACAAGGTTAATTAACAACATCATTTAACCTTCCACCTGCCTAATGACTTCCACAATCTTTCAAGGTGGTATAGGTTTCCAGAAGAGTCATGAATGCAGGGCAGGGGTCCTGGTTTTTGCAAGACCAAGATCTTATTATTCCATTTCTCTTCTGTCCTAAGATTGAGTCCTTAGCCAAAATGACCAGAAAAAGCCATTCAGATACTGGATTTGCTACCGACCCTCCATCTTAGTTTCTTATCACAATTTGATGATATGAGATGGTTCCATAGTAACTGGTAGGGCATCTCATTAAATGTGGCAGACTGGAAAATGCTTTTTTGCTTTTTCCCATAATCTCACGAGAAGGACAATAATGAAATGAATATAAACTCATAAGGGCAAAGAATAGGAAGGGAAAGACAGTAGGTAAGCATCGCCAACATTTTAGGACTGACAAGATATGGAAACAACCTAAGTGTCCATCAGTGGATAAATGGATAAAGAAATATGGTACACACACATGCACACACAGTAGGACATTATTCAGCCATAAAACGAAGTAAACCCTGACATCTATGACATGTGTGAACTTTGAGGATATTGTACTAAGTGAAATAAGCCAGACAGAGAAAGACAAATATTAAGTGATCTCATTTATATGTGGAATCTAAAAAAGTTGAACTCGTAGAAGCAGAGAGTAGAATGGTGGTTTTCAGGTGCTGGGGTGTGGGGTAGGGGAGAGGGCTAGGGAGATGCTGGTCAAAGGGAACAAACTTTCAGTTATAAGATGAATAACTTCTGGGAACCTAGTATACAGCATGGTTTGAACCAAATAATACTGTACTGTATACTTGAAACTTGGTCAGAGAGTACATATTAAGTGTTAACACACACCCAAAGGTAGCTATGTGAGGTGAGGGATGTATTCCTTAACTTGATTGTGGTAAGCATTTCAAAATATATAAACATACCAAATCGTCACATTGTAGGCCTAAAATATATACATTTTCTATGTCAATTACATCTAGAAAAAGCACGAAAAATAAATAAATAGCAAACTCTAAAAATAATTAGAACTATGGCTACCTATATAGCAGCCACTAACTATGTGACTATTTAGGTTTAAATTAAGTAAAATTAAATACAATTTTTAGAATTCGGTGACTCAGTGTGGTTAGCTGTGTTTCAAGTGCTCAGTAGCTGCGTGTGGCTACCTTGTTGGGAGGCACAGATGTGAGTGATCACATCATGGCAGAAAGCTCTGTTGGACAGAGCTGTTTTAAGGATGGCAAGTAGATGGATGAACGGGAGCTGAGTTAGGTTCCCCTATCCCTAGTCTCAAGGTCATCACATCTGTCTTGTCCCTGAAGGCAGAGGGACAGTGGGTATTATCTCAGGTGTGGGCTGAGGCACCAACTGGCCTTCTCCCCTGCACACTTGGCTCCATGAATGTCTATTTCTCCCTCTCTAGTTTTAAAGAAATTTTGCAGTGTTCCCAATCCCTTTGCTGTCTGCTTCATTCCCTTCACTTATAGACTGATTTCCCTCACTCTGCAGGTGAGGTTCACCACTGAAATGCACAGAACAAGAAGATGACCAGACCGGTCCCAAGGAGCAGCCTTCGGCTTGTAGGGGACAGGCAAGGTGTCCTGGTGATAGTCCTCCTTTCTTCAGGCCTCTTGGCTCTTCAGAATTCTTGGTTCTCCTAGGGAGGATCTTTCAGGGGAAGATCCAGGTTTTATGAGGCACAAGACTCTATCATTTGGGGAGCACTGTTTAAGAAAAGGAATTCAAACTTAGAAATACAAAATGAAGTATGAAAGTCATTTTTACTTAGAACTCAAAAAGAAATTACAACAAAGTACTATGTTAAAAAACTAATGAATAGGATAGACCTATAACATCAGAAAAATAACATAGGCTTTAAAAACTAATTACCTGTTAATACAGTAATAGTTTAAATATTATTTTCAATATCTTGAGGCTGCATACCTTTTGATTTCTTCTTCATGTGACACTAATTTTTTAATATTTATAGAAATGATATTTCTATAAATAGAGGAAATGGAAAACAATTCTTTTTCTAGCATGCTGCTTGAAATCTTTTTCTGTTATTGATGATTTATAGAAGTTTATTTTTAGCTTCACAACTCATTATTGTTAGTATACATTTTTAGGATTGTTGTCAAATGTGGAAAAATGCCAAGTTTCATATACGAGCTGCTATAAATGTACTTGCTATATAATGTGTTTGCATCCTACAAAAATATACAGAAATAGTACAGATACTATGCAGTATTTTTCCCAACAGAAATGAAAATATGAGTGTTATGACTTGAGGTACTATATTATTGAGCATATTCTTGATATGAGAAAAATTCCTTCTGGCTAAGTATCAATGAGAACATAATCTGTTTATAATTTTATAGAACTCATGATTGGAAGAAGTTTTTTGGGTTAACTTTTAGTTTATACCTTCAACAAATGGTGTTGGGAGATCTGGACAGCTAGATGCAAGAAAATGAAGCTTGACCACCAACTTACACCACACACAAAAATAACTCAAGATGGATAAAAGACTTAAATATAAGTCACAACACCATAAAAGTCTTAGAGGAGAACATAGGAAAATCTCAGAACATAGGAAAATCTCAGATATTCCAAGTATTTTCACCAATATGTCCCGTACAGCAAGGGACATAAAGGAAAGAATAAACAAATGGGACTACATCAAATTAAAAAGCTTCTGCATGGCTAAAGAAAATATAAGCAAAATGAAAAGGGAACCAACCATATGGGAAAACACATATTTGCCAATGATACCTCAGACAAGCGTTTGATCGCCAACATGTATAAAGAACTCACTTGACTCCACTCCAGGAAGACAAACAATCCAATTGAAAAATGGGCAAAGGACCTGAACAGAAACTTCTCCAAGGAGGACATACAGAGGTCCCAGAGACAAATGAAAGGATGCTCAGCATCACTAGCCATCAGAGAGATGCAGATTAAAACCACAATGAGATACCAGTTTGCACTGGTCAGAATGGCCATTATAACCAGATCAACAAAGTGCTGGCGAGGTTGTGGAGAAAAGGGAACCCTAGTGCACTGTTGGTGGGAATGCAGACTGGTGCAGCCACTGTGGAAAATAGTATGGAATTTCCTCAAAAAACTAAAAATGAAACTACCTTTTGACCCAGTGATTCCACTGCTAGGATTATACCCTAAGAATCCTGAAACACCAATTCAAAAGAACCTATGCATCCCAAAGTTCATAGAAGCACAATTTACAATAGCCAAGTGCTGGAAGTAACCTAAGTGCCCATCAGTAAGTGAGTGGATCAAAAACTGTGGTACATTTACATGATGGAATACTGCACAGCAGAAAGAAGGGGCCCCTACCCTCCTTGACAATATGGATGGATCTGGAGGGCATTATACTAAGTGAAATAAGCCATGAGGTGAAAGACAAATACCATATGATCTCACCTATAAGTGGAACCTAATCAACAAAACAAGCAAGCAAAATATAATCAGAGACATTGAAACAAAGAACAAACTGACAGTAACCAGATGGGAAGGAGGAGGAGGATAATGGGGAAAGAAGGCGAAGGGTCATCAGGGAACATGTCTAAAAGACCCATGGATAGAGCCAGAGTGGGGAAGGACTGAGGGTGGGAGGTGGGAGTGGGTGTGGTGGGGGAAGGTGGTGATGGGAAAATGGAGACAACTGTACTTGAACACACAATAAAAAAAAAGCTTTTGGTTTACAGTTATTATTTCTCCTCCATTACCTATGTACTTCGATCACTGGGTGCTGCAGGACCCACCCATTTACACAGCAATGTGGCCATCGATTGAGGAGTTGGCGTGGTGGCAGTGGGCGTAGTCTCCCTGGAAGCCTGCCCTGCACTGGGCAAGCTGGCAGCTATCTAACTGCACGTGGGAGTGGCTATGAAGCACATAACTACATCTCATGAAATGTAAACCAAATGTGTTTCCAAACTCAACTTCCTCTCTTCGCTGGATCCCAGAACAACCGCAGCCACTCCTATTACAACTGGTTGGTTAAGACACTGTTTCTCTCTGCTCCCACATTTGTATGAAGATGACATTGGAGTAGGAAGAACACTGGACCTAATCAACCAATAGCAGTTAGAATATTTTACTTTTGAAAATGTTACAAAAACACATAGCGACGGGACATGGGACATTGCTAGGGCACCTCCCAGGACTGTGGAACTGCCGAGGAGCCTGAAACTTCAGACTCGTTAGCCTCACAGTAGATCTGCTTCTTACACACTGTCTGGTGTCTGTGGGGGTCAGGTTTCACAGATCAAATTAATTCAACCAGTTCTCTGGAGAGCTGGCACTAGTCAGGAGATTATAAGAGGACTGACCCAAGAGACACATTTCCTTATTAAAGTCTGTTCCTCTAATTGGCAAAAATTAAGTTCATACTTTTCATCCTGACTTTCAAAGTAGACGAATGACAGTTTTGATTATAAGTAAACTTAAGAGAAGAGCGAATCCCAAAGTGGTTTCAATTAATGACTTCACCAAATCTTACACTGGCTCTTAGAGCTCTCTTCCCAGTCAACATTGGGCCTCCGTTGTAACACACACCACTTTACCTAGTGTGTTTACCCCAGTTGTTCTTGACCTCATAGTTCTGTTTTTGTGTGGAAGGTTGGGGCAGAGATACGTGGTTGATTTTAACCTAGGTATTGACACAGTGGACCCTGCCATGCTTCACTTGTGTGTATCAATACACAGAGAAGTGCATTACTAACAGAATATCTGCAAGGTTTACTATCTTACCTAATCAGAAAATGATCATTTTTTGGATCAAGTGAGCTTACTACCCAGACCCAGGATTACATAATTCTGTGAATCCAAGATGCCATGCAAGCCTGTGGTTCCAATCTACAAGTTTAGTTGTTGAAAATTATGGAAAACTTCACCCACTTCTCCAGCTTCCTGGCTCAGGATTTTAGCTATACCTGGTGTAAAATGTACAAATAGAAGAATATAGTATCTCTCTCTTAAAGGCAGGAGGTATTGTCTGCTGTGCTGGGCATCTGTGATCACCTTGGGGAGGTTAAGAAAGCCAAACAGCCCCTCCATGTGCTCCGGAAGGTCATCCAACTCAGGTGCCAAGAAAGGCAAAGAGAAAGCAAGTCTTGGAAGTTTCTGAGTTTTCAGTGACTGGTCTCTAGGTGTGTGATATAAAATAAGTCACTAACCCCTCTGAAGCTATGCATATAGGGGTGGTTGTGAGAAAGAAGGAAATAAAAGGGGTAGGGTGAGCTGATACTAGTCCAAGTTCATGTTTCTCTTTTTAAGGTTCAGTACAGGCATGAGCAAGATAGAGAAACTGAGAGGAAAGTTTAGGGGGTAGTCATATTAAAGCTTTATGTATGTGTGTGTACAGGTGGGGCCAAAGTATGTTTATTGTTATAAGTACACAAAACAGTTTATTCTTGTATTATTATTTATTATCTTATTATTTGCCATATGAACAACTGTAAACCTACTTTTGCCCCACCCTGTACTTATGTATATGTACATATATACATAGTATGTAGTTATCCATAGGCCTCTAATAATGTTAAGGAGAAAAGACATACAAATCCTGGCCACTTGGAGTCTTTTCTCTCTGACCTAGAGAGTAGAGAATATTGACAGCATCTGGTTGAACAAGCACCTTTCATTTTCCGGCGCCAGCAGCAGAGCTGGGGTTTGTGGGTCCTGGCAGGCTTGGGCCCATGGGCATCGCTAACTGTGCTGGGAAGGTGCTCTTTGCCCTCAGGAGCTTGGAGCATCCAGGGGCTGCTGGTTTCTCAGCCTTTTAGGGATTTCAGTTCAACTCTGATTTCCCCAAACTACACCAGACTGGGTGAACCTGGATCTCTTAATGTTATTTTATTTTTATTCTGATCTTAAAATTATTTTTAAAAATTATATTTAAATGTCTACTCCCTAATGTGCATCAGCCACCAGCAATCCATGGAAAGTTTTCCTGGAGACATCTGAAGTTCACCATTCATCACCGAGTTCTGACTGGACACGCTCCCTTTCATTTCACGGAAAAGCCTCTGTCCAATTCCCTCTCATGGATTGTTTAAACACAGCTCTGCCTAACAGCTTTGGGTTTTCTTCCTTTGGGAAAAAGATACTCAGTTAAAAAGTTAAAGAACTTCATTTTAATGCTGTAGTCACTTTTTAAAAAGTTGTTTAAATTTAAATAATTTTCACTATTATAGTCCTCTAGTTCCTGGCTGTCATTTGAAAAAAATGATTTATTTTTTGATGGAACAAGATTTGGAAAGGTAATTAAAAGTACTCTCCAGACAGACCACTAGCAAAATCTACACATTCTATAACTTCTTTAAGTTTTACAATATTTACAGCAAAACCACAAGTGTTTAATATGCAGACTGAACAGCCTTTTGTTTGATGTGGCCTGGGAAGTTAGGATGTTGGTGGATAATGACTTTGATTGTAACATTGAGAGAGATGAGGCATTTCTGTAACAGGCTAAGATCTCTTCCATTAGAGCCTTTTTAGTCTTGTTTCTAAGTGTTTTTGCTTTACTTTTATAATTAGTTTCAAATTTAATCTTATACAGTTTGACAAGGGAGAGAAAAAAGGACTTGCATGAAAATTTGCATTTGCATCTGGATGGCTTTAAGCTATTTAACACAGACCTTTGCTGATATGTTGAGGCAGAGCTGCCCAAATGCAGAAATACGCATTTGTTTAGCATTTGTTTATAGTCGTGCTACAGCTGTGGAATCACACTGGCTTTCCTCCCAGAATGGAGTAAATGACTTTGGGTGGGTATCGAACTACATTTATTCTGTTGTTTAAAAATTCTTAATATTAGTGCTCGCTTCGGCAGCACATATACTAAAATTGGAACGATACAGAGAAGATTAGCATGGCCCCTGCGCAAGGATGACACGCAAACTCGTGAAGCATTCCATATTTTTGGAACATCGACCAATGGAACAGAACAGAAAGCCCAGAAATAAACCCAAATCTCTATGGTCAATTAATTTTTGACAAAGGGGGCAGCAACATAAAATGGAGTCACAATAGCCTCTTCAACAAATGGTGTTGGGAGAACTGGACAGCTACATGCAAAAAAATGAAACTCGAGCACCAACTTACACCATACACAAAAATAAATTCAAGGGGGATAAAAGACTTAAATATAAACCGTGAAACAATTAAAGTCCTAGAGGAGAACATAGGCAGGAAAATCTCAGATTTTGCACGCAGAAACTTTTTTACTGACACGTCCCCTAGAGCAAGGGACATAAAGGAAAGAATAAACAAATGGGATCTCATCAAAATAAAAAGCTTCTGCATGGCTAAAGAAAACAGTATTAAAATAAAAAAAGGACCAACTGTATGGGAAAACATATTTGCCAATGATACCTCAGATAAGGGTT
>JAPYXV010001750.1:0-13808 GCA_028533065.1 Trachops cirrhosus | reverse complement strand
TTATCCTGACTTTCCTATATAAACTATATCTCAAGGTAACAAGTTTCTCTTTATAGAAGTAAAATAGTTAACACATGAAGAAGGAAATATAGAATTACAATGTTAAACTCTAAAGAATTTTTAGGTAAATGTCATCCATGACTGTCAACAGAACAAAGGAAGACAGCCAGGCACTCTACGCCAATGCACACATACACTCAGCACTACCTATGGCAGTGCTCGCCAGTACGAACTCAGCTTCCATCTGATCTGTCCTTGAGAGTTGACGACTCTAGGACTACCTACCAATTTGCTCAAAATACAGAGGACAGAATATTCTCCATTTTATGTATCGTATGTTAGTATAGGTGGCCACTCACTAAAAACATGCTTAGTCAGATTTTTTTCTAAGAAAGGAGAGATGTACTCTTTTCATTTTTATGTCCTATCTGAGAATACTAAATACTAAATGCATTGAATGCCTATCATGTGCATTCAACATACTTAGTTGAAATGAATTAAATTTCCTAAAAACTGACACAGATATCTTCTTAGTGCCCTAAAGGCTAAGGCCAAATTACAGTCTGATGAATGTGTAAAAAATACTACAGCAATTCAATTAAAGAAAAGTCACACAAGGCTTTACATGCCACTCACCTGAACCTGCCAGAAAGATGTCACTAAAGCATACGTATGCTCAAAGAACGAAATACCTGTTTTTTATTCCACCAGGCAGCCCTACTCAGCCTCAAATGCCACCTAATTTCCGAATAGTAATACTAATGAACAGAACACATTGTAGAGTCTTCTCTCATCTAATGATGAAGTGATGCAATTCAGAACTTAAGCCTCAAGATCCACCACATGTCCTTCGTAGTACTGTGAGCTCCCTCATATATTTACCAAGGAAGTGAAAATAAAGTGTTGACTACATAGTAACTCAACTGAGGAGTATCATTCTAGGTGATTTTTCTCTTTGCACATCTTACTCTTATATTTAAATTTTCTATTATAACTTTAAAAAATGGGGATTATGTTTTCTAAAAAAAACAAGCAAAATAAAATGCAATTCTCTAAAACACGAGCTACAAAAACATATCTTTTTTAAAGATTTTATTTATTTTTATTTAGAGAGAGGGGAAGGGAGGGAGAAAGAGGGAGAGAAACAGCAATGTGTGGTTGCCTCTCACTTGCCCCCTACTGGAGACCTGGCCCACAAACCAGACATGTGCCCTGCCTGGGAACCAAACCAGTGACCCTTTGCTTCTCAGTTCGGCACTCAATCCACTGAGCCACACCTGACAGGGCATGAAAACATATCTTAAAGGGAGGCTCACAACAGCTGCAGCATCCTTAACCATACTGGCTGATCGACTCCAATTCACCCACCATAACTGATTTAATATGAGAGTATAATTAGTATTGTTGATGACTATCTGGTGCCAGATATCCCAAATGCCCCACCTTTGTGCTAATTAATCTTGAAAACTTTCCAAGCTTTCCTCTATCCTGCCCACCTCTGTTCCCTGCATCAGTGCACACATAGTGTTCTACTCAAACAAACAGCACAAGGAACGGCATCACTAGGTCTTGCACACAGTTGGTACTCAGCAAACGTTTGCTTATTCAAATCACTGCTCCTTCATCACATTGGTTCTCATGAGACTGGAAAAACCAAGAGCCAAGATTTAGGCTTGGGTGACTTTAACTGGCACTGATTTTTAAGGCCACGAAAACCCATGTGCTCAAGTAGTTACTATAAAGCAATCTTTAGAAAACCTAAAGAATTGTCACAGGGGTAATTTAGTGGCAATATGCTGCATTTAGACTCTGAAAGATGATAGGTTATCCCATTTAGGATGTATTTGTATGAATTTCTATGAAATCTGTGCAAATCTAACTAGGCAATAGTGCTATTACAAGTTATACCAAAAGACTAAAGACGCTAAATAAGCTCTAGTCTTTTATATGAATATAGTTTACACTGAAATAGTTGAGATGTAACTAAGTACATTTGGTAAAATGATGGGGAAATTACTATCTTCAATAGGGATAGATTCACAATCTCTGCATCTTGTGGTCCCCACCCTTCCGAGAAGTCCTACTTAACTCAGAATCTCATAACTCCAGCATTACTTTTCAGCTCTAACAAATCCCCTTCAAAACACAATGGGCTTTGTCTTGGAGTCACTGCTGCAAAACAGTGGTTTAGAGTTCTTCTCAGAGTGGTGATGGTGAAGATAGAAAAAAATAGCAAGAATTGGCCCAAGAATCGAAAGAAGCAAAGTCAACATGTCCATTTGAAAAATCGTAGTTCACCACCAACTGTGTTGAGTTCTGCAGCTCTTATTCACTCCTCCTAACGGAAGGTGCATACCTGGGGTACCAAGGTTTCTACTTGAGAAACAAGAGTCTTATAACTCAGCTACTTAAGAACTGGGATTCTGTGGCATTTTCATGTGCAGCACTAGCTTCACTTGAGACGACAGTGATTGTCAGTTCTGAGAGGGGCCTGGTGAAGCACACAAAAGGCCCTGGTGCCGGGCACTTCATCACACGGAAAAATGAACACTTCCCCCTCCATCTCAACAGGCTTGTCTTCGGATGTGCCCAGCAGTGTCTGCAGGAATGACCTTGGCATTTCAGCGTGGCAAGAAAGAGTAACACTGGGGCCGTCATCTTGCCCTGTCATCAGGCTGTACACTCCTCGGAGTATTCAAAGCCCACAGGGCTCTCTCAGGCGCCGCTCTGCCTAGTCCTCCACCAAGTTCCCTTTCTCCTCCCCTTACTGGGAACATGTCCCGGACCTCAGTTCTCGGTCTCCCTCCCCTGAATCTTCTCTTGTCACATCTCCCCCATAATAAGCTGCTGTAGTCTTGGCACTGCAGCTTTGACCTCTATGCTAATGATTCTCACATCTTTATCTCCAAATTCAGAAGTATTTACTAAATACCTACAACAGAATATATTTTAAAGTTTAAAAGTGATGGAAGAAATAAAGAAAAAGTTCTGGTATATTTTTGTAAAAATTAAAAATGTCTACACACAAAAGAAAACACCAAAGGCAAATAATAAGTTAAAAATATTGCAATAAGTATAACAAATTAACATATATAAATATTATAATGATACATGACATAAACATGGTATAAAATAGATAATTCACAAAGGAAGAAATATAGTGGGGGGTGGGCTGGGCAGAGGAGGGCAAAGGGGGAAAAACTGAGACAACTGTATTAGAGTAACAATAATAATAATATAATAAAAAAGAAGAAATGCAGATTTTATACATACATATGGGAGAAAAATACATTTGAAGAAATTCAAATTTGAACAATTTAAATTTAAAAATAGCCATAACCATGGATGATCATTACCACAAGGAAACCACTCAAATGCCCAGCACAGGAGAATGGTTAGGTACTTATGATACAATATTATACCAGGACCCATGGGGCTTTGTGGGATTTCATATATTTCATAAACAAAACACATTTTCCCAAACAGTGAAGCCAAACTACTTGAGGAGAATTTGAATTTAATAAGAATGGATGCATACATTACTTCTGCTTGCTTTTAAAACTCCTCTGAAATGACAGTAAAGGGCTAAGGACAAAGGACAGGGCAGAGAAGGGACAATAGTGGACATGAAAATTCAATAAAATCAGGAAGTGGAAAACAGATGGAGAAGTCAAAATCGACTTGGCAGAACTGAAGGAAGCTGAAACTCAAGTGCCTATGGAGGAGAAACCAATGAAAAAATGCTGATCCACTCCCCACTGAACCCCTGAAATCAGGAAGGCCTCAGAAAAGAGCAGCCTCAGCTACAGAGGACAAGCAAGTGACCAAAGACTGGTTGAAAAATCTGCATGAGGAATAATTAGAGTCTAGGCCCCCCCTTCTCTTTGAGCAGTCAGGCAACAACCTTTAACAGTCCCCCAAAGATATAACAGATTTATTCTCTGAAGCACTGAAACAGAGATTCGGTTCTTTAAGATGTGGGCACAGCAGAGGGTTGTGACGATGATGTCTCACATTAAAAATGGGGAACAAGTCTGCACACTGAGCCACAGGACTCTCAGCTCCCTCTCCCGTTTCCAAGAGTGCCAGCACCCAAGTTTACATCTTCTGAGCACCAAACTGCAGGACTTTTCTCTGGAAGAACTGAATGGTCTCAAGAGTCATCTGTAGACGCAGGCATTTCGGGACTCCATAACAATGATCCAGCTCAGCCTCTGATCATCCCATTGTCAAGCCCACCAGTTGCCAGGCCTCAGCCACCTGCACAGAGGCACCAGTCACCATATCAGTGCTTCACTCTTAAATATCAATGCACAATGACAGACCCTAGAAATCTGAGCAAAGAATTCCTCCTGAAATATACATATTGAAACAATCAAACAGGAAAATGTAGCTGGACGGGAAACAGACAATGCAGGAAACAAAAGACTACTGTAAAACTAAATTAAGAACCTCAGAGAAATAAAAAGATATTGAACTGATAAAATAGAAACAAAAGAAACCATCAGAAAACAAGTAGAGCTATAAGAAATTAAAATACAGTGACCAAAATTGCCTAATGAAACTGTCAGAAACTTGTCTGAACTATATGTGAGATTTCTATGTGGATTCCACCTGAATAGAAAAAAGGCCCATTAGTAAAAGTAAATTTTTAATATTCTGGTTTATACAATACATTATTTTCAGCCATTTTAAAATGATTCCAAATAAAGTTCTTAATAACATTGGAAATAGTTTTTTTATGAAAGAACACTGAGTGAGAAAAGCAGAGAAATTATAGTAAGTATTTCAGGTACATTTTCAACTGTACATGTGTGCATATTTGCACGCTGTATATATGTGCTGACACACTCCCTAGAGTCTTAGCATTTCTACTTATTATGGTCTTCATCCTCCACCAAATCTAACCTGTCTGCAGAGCAGGAAAGATTTTGCTACCTCAGTATGGAAGTATGCATGTTTTAATTGCCAAACTGATTAATATTTAGAAAAAAATTTATCTTCCTTTGATGACTTCAAGGTCACTAAAAAGTATAAATGTATAATTATAATTTCACTAAGGAACCAATATAAATCAAACAAAATAACAAAATAAGTCACAAAAAAAGGAAGACCTTATGAATATAAGTTTCTTTCTTTCTTTTTTTTTGTCCCTCAAGGGGGTGCACCATTCTGGGAAGTACTGCAATACCAGGTCGATGCGTGGAGTGGAGGGAGCAAGCTCCTATTCCATCTACCAGCTCCAAAAATCCATTCAATATAATGTCCTCAGATAGAGGACATATCAGATATTAAACTGATAAGAACAGATACTACACTTGATCTTAGGCAAAAGGCTGAGAAGTGATTGAATAGTAGTTTCTGAATAAGAGTTACCTCCTAGGAAAGCTCTCTGGGGACTTCTCAGTTCTATCGCTGCTTTCTTATAGGCAAATCTGGTAATCTAGTTTTCAAGTTCAAAGCAAATTACCAGCAACTAACAAACCAAAAAAGGATCAGACCACTCTGTTTGTAAAGCTAGGAGAGTAAGAAATACATTTTTCATTTTCACCCAAAGTTATCAAAAATTTAAACATATCTCCAGACAACCTATGTGTATGCCAATAAGGAAATGGATGAACCAACTATGACACATCCACACAACCGAGCACTATGTAATCATGGCAACAGAACGGGCTCCACATAAGAGTATGGAGTGACCTGCAGGACATGTTAAATGGAAAAAAAGCAAAATGGGGAACAATATATGTGGTACGTTACTTTTTGTGAGGGAAAAGCAGGAGGAATCAGGAAGAAAGAATAAAGATGGAGGTAAGACTTGTCTGAAAATACATCTGTACATAATTTTGATTTTTTACTGATGTCAATAGTCTCTATAACTTTAAAATAAAATTAACTAAAAAGAGAAAGAAATTAAATGCTCAATTTAAAACAAAATGAAACAAATATATAATCAAACTTTTAACCTAACCATACAGAGGACAAAATTATTTCAAATGATAGGTTCTAAAGACAAAAAGAACTACAAAGAAATCTTAATCCTCACTTAGTTTTTTATGTAATAGTAATATTGGTGCTATTGTTTTAAATACTGTAGAGTAAAGCAAATAGGTAAATTTGAATAAAAGTTTTTACAGATAGAAAAAGTAAATACTCAGCTATATATCCTCCCAAAATTAAAGCAGCCATTTGGAACTACTCATTTCTCAAAGGAAAATTTGACTGCTGAATTCAGTAACCCAACCAACATATACAACAGTATATACAGTAACAGTAAAATAACAGTAAAATACCATGAGAGGGTCTTTTAGGAGGAGGGATAAAGAAAGATGATGCCAACCAGTTTATTGGAACAAGATGAGTGGGGGATGGGTGACACAGGGGAGGGGAAGATGCAGGAGAAGAAGAAAAGCATAAAATCCTAAAATATCTATTTAGAAGTAGATACTAAGTTTTTTGTTAATTATCCCCATGTTCCAAAAATATAAATTTTTCCTTAAACTGAGAAGCTTGAAGATTTCAGTTTGTTTAACTACAGTTAAGATGACTAGAATTTTCTAGAACAAAAACCAGTTATTTATGAGTATTTATAGAAATATGCTGTGAGCATGGTGTTTACACAGCTCATTGAAAGCCAAGTGGCAGTTCAAGCTAAATTTGGCTCAGTTACCTAGAAAAATGGCACCTCTGCTGGCTGGACAAGGACAAAATTCATAGGCCCAGGATTCTGTCTCTTTCACAGCTGCAGGAAATCAGTTCTATACTGCAAAACTTTCAGGGCTCATCTCTGATTAGGAAGAGGTCAGAGTGCATTCTACAGATGTGTATCCCTTGGGCAGAAAAGAGTGATATCCTCTTCCATTTCATTGCTCAGAATGCTGTTTCTTATTTTTAGCAGAAATGGCAATCAACATTGACCAACCTATCCAGGGTAATATAACCAGAGTAGACCACCCTTTTACCACCCCACTGCTCTATCACCCACTGCATCATTTATTGAATAAGATTCAAACATTATCTCTGCTCTCAACTTGCTTTTGTAGAAACACCCGCTAATTAGGTAATGAGTTGAACAGACTGACGTATTGTTATGCTCTCAAGGAGAAGATAACCAAGATTTGGAATCCTCAAGCAGCCTCAATGCAGCCACAGATTTAAGAGGGTTATGTGCCCAGAATAGACACTGAACAAATGCAGATTTGGGCAGATTACTGCCCTAATAAAACAAATGCAGAGAGATTCCCTTTGATTTCTTAACCTAGTCGGCTTTACTAAACCAGGAAGTTTAAACAGCCCTGCTTTTCTCTTCCCCTCCCCTTCCCTCTTTTCTTTCTTCCTTTCTTCCTTCCTTTTCTTTCTTTTCCTTCTTTCCTTTCCTTTCTCTCTCTCTCTCCCTTCTTTGTGGGGTGGGTGGGGTTTAGTGGGGTGGCAAGACTTCCTTTCTCTTAAGTACTACATTGTTCCTCTCTTGACTTTCTATGAGCAGAGGTGTGATCCCTTAAAAAACTTCAACTTTGTTATGGGTTGAACTTTGTTCCCCCCACCAAATCATATGTTGTCGTTCATACCCAGTATCTCAGACTGTGACTGTATTTAAATACAGGCCTTTTAAAAAGGTAATTAAGGTAAAATGCAGTCATTATGGTAGGCCCAAATCCAATATGACTAGTGTCCTTAAAAGAAGAGCAGATAAGGACACAGACTCACACAGCAGCAAGACCATGTGAAGGACAAAGGAAGAAGGCGGCCATCTGCAAGCCAAGGAGAAAGACCTCAGAAGAAATCAATCCTGTTGACACCTTGATCTCAGACTTCTAACCTCCAGAACCATGAGAAAAATGTATGCTGTTTAAGCCACCCAGTCTGTGGAGCCTTGTTATGGCAGCCCAGGCGAACAGATACGAACCCCATATTTTTACAGCAGCTGAGTGAGAAGCAAGCAAGAGAAGTGACAGGAAGTGCCCCAGAAGAAGAAGCATGTCATGGAAGGAGGGAGCTTTGAATGTCTCCATTATCCCACCCAAGCTCCCACCACTGTGGCTCGTGCTGGATTTCTGAGGATTCCATTGGTCTTTGACCCACATTAGCATTTTTTCTGGAGCTGAAATAAGGCTGAGAAGCTTTGAGATTCCTCCAGAGGTTAGAGAATGTGCTTATCAATTATATACCAAGAAGCGAACCATATGCTGCTGAGCAATATATAGGGCTATGAAAATGAAAAAGGACCCTCTTTCCCTTTTAAGGTAATTTTATTTATTTCCTGCTTTCTAATTGCAAAAATAAAACATTTTCATCATGGGAAATACGAAACATATAAAATGTAAAGTAACAGAGTATGTAATCTGCTTCCCACACAGAGATGACTACTATTTACATTTTAATGTATGTCATCCCAGTCATTTGTTTGTGCATATGTTTAACTGAACTACATTCATATACAGTTTCATATTCTACTTTTTCACAGTATTTTGATAAAATCTTCTGATTTCATTAAATATTATTCTCTTCCCCATTTTCTTGGGACTTGTGTGATCCTTAGAAGTCAGGCCTGTGATAAAGATCCAGGTGGAGGGTCCTCAGCACCATGTGCTCACTAGCAGGCCACCAGGAAAAGGTGTCAACTCGAAGTCACAGAAGCTGAGAATGTTTGCTGACCAGTCCCCATCACCTCTATTGTGGCCATTGGCAACACAGCCAGCGGGGGTCAGCCTGAATGGCTATGGTAATGACCACGCTCCTGCAAACACAGAGAAAACACCCATTTTATTCAATTAGCTAGATAGAGGTTTAAATCAATAAATGGTCTCTGATCTCTCTATTTAACTCTCTTTTCTCATGACCTACTTTGCCTTTCCATGCCAATTTACCCTGCTTTTGACACTATGCTAATGTAGAACCAAGTTAATTGTTATTTTTTTTCTTTTAGCTTCCTCAGTTTCTGCAGAATCTAGGTTTGTTTCTGTCCAGGCCTTATATATACCCATTGTCTCTGCCACAAGTGGAAATTATTTTTGAAAGGCCTACCTGAGAAAATTTAAGACTTGCCTTTTCTTGCCCCCTTTCCATTCACCGTATCTGTAAAACTCATCTAGATAACACCAAGACCAACACACGACCCGTACCCTGCTTGCTTCACTTCCCTTCTGAACTCACTGGAACTTTAGGAATTTTTTTACCCCACTCCATTTCTTCACAACCCTCCCTCTCCTGGACAGGCCCTGTTCTAGGTTCTCTACAGTGTTTAACTCGGTTAATCCTGACAGTAACCTTTGAGGCAGGCACTGTCATTATTCATATTTTTAAAATAAGGGAACTGGGAGAAGCAGAACCAAAATGACCTTACCCAAGGTCGCACAACTAGTAAGCGGTTGAACCTTAGCATTCTTACTCCAGAGTTTGTGAGCTTAATGGCTACACTTTATTACTAATAATGGTTAACATTTATTGAGGATTTACTCTGTGCCAGATGTTGTACTAAGCTGAATTCTTAAAACAGCCCAAACTGTTTTACAATCTCACCTTTCTCTGCATCTTCATGTGATCATTTATTTTCATAAACTTCCTAATATTGAACCATCCCTGAACATTTAGAATAAACTTCTTTGGTCATGGTGTATTTTCTCCTGATGTACTGTTAGAATCTATTTGCTGGTATTGACCTAGGCCTTTGTATCAACAATTATAAGTGAAGTTAGTCTTTGGTTTTCTTTCTCATGCTTTTTGGTCAGGTTTTTAGATTAGTGTTATTCAGGCCTAATAAAGCAATTGAGATGCTTCCTTCCTTCTCTGTGGTATGGGCTAGTTGAAATAACGTCAGAGTCATCTTTTCTATAAAGATTTGTCGGGTAGCATTTTGACAAGTGAAAAGAGGTTTTCTGACAAAAGGTATAGATACAGGCTGTCTCCACCCACACAGACCTTTTTTAATTTCCACCCTTCATTTTATTTTCTTCTCACTCTCCTTGCCCCCTTTCTCCTGTTCCTCCCAAGAGTCTAAGCAAGAGCTTGCTTTTTACAACTTGTCTTTTTAGTACTCTTCTAATTTTACCTGAAAATGCCAGTTATAGCATATTTAAGTTCCTTTTCAAATTTTTAAAAATTTTAATATTAGTTGACATACAGTATTAGTGTCAGGTGTACAACATGGTGATTTAACATTTATATGCCTTACAAAGTGATTCCCACAGTAAGTCTAATAACCACCGGTCACGGCACATAGCTACATCACATTATTGACACATTTAACTTTCCTAGTGGCATGCCTTATATTACTGAGTTACTTTGAAAATTACAAACCACCTTTTCACCAACGTAGTTACTTTAAGGAAACAGCTGCGGTGGGAGCAGTATGAGTGGTGTTCAAAGGCCTACAGAATTCCCAACAAGCCATGTCCAGTCCAATTTCCCTCTCTGGTCCTGGGTTGTTCCGTGTGAGGAAGAATTTGGGGAGCAAAAAATAAGACTATAAGTACTTCATGCAACATCAATTATGTCGATAGAAGCAAAGTGAGTAAGAAAAAATTAAATCCATGAGCTAAAAGTACAGGAATGGAAGATGAGGGGAATTTCATGGCGTGAAATGCTCATTTAAGTGTGCTTATATAGATCTGGGCTCAGACTAAAATACGTTAACTGCTTTTTTAAACTCAGTAGTATTTTCATATACTGGTGTGTTATGAAATATTTTATTTTTGACAATTCTATATACTACATTTCTGATGACTCAGTCTAATTTCGTTTGTGTTTTTCCCTCGGAAAGAAAACCTATTTTTACACTTTATTTTTTGCAATTCTTTTCTACAGTAGTAACCATTAAATTACAGCAGTGTAAAAGTTAACTGAAATAAAATTTGAATGTGAATCTATTTTATTTGCTTATGAGACCACACAGAGATCTGTTTATCCCCTTCCTTTGTTTGCAATTAAAGAAAAGAAACACAACCTCACCTTATCAAAGAAATCTGTTTGAAAAATCACATCCAGAGTCATAGGTCACTTTAAAAATTGGCTCATCCTAGGACTTGCTGAGCTCTAGAACAGTGCGGTTGCTGTGCAGGGGGTGGCACTTATCCCAGTGGCCCCTGCGAGGTGCTGGCCTGGCTCTGAAATCCATTTGTTGACTCCTGCTCCCTCTGCTGGTGCCACAGCTCAGTGACCGTCCTCAAAACTCTGACCCAGACAGGGCCTCAGGAAACAACAAAGGCTACTTCAAATGGGGAAACTGAGCCCCAGCGGGTGATGGATCTTGCTCAAACTCCCAAAGTCCATGACAAGGCCAGCACTGTGGCCACTGTCTTCCCACTACTCCTCATAGCTCTCACAAGCACAAGATAGCCATAGCTGGACATAGCACCTCGTGGTATTCCTAACCTGAGCTGGGTTACGTTTAAAAAAGAAAACAAACATGTTTCAAAATGCATTTATTATTAATTTATAATGTATGCATAATGGTTGACATTTTGACAGAGATAACTGAAAGGTTTTCTAAAATGGCTCTGCTACTGAAACTAGTGATACACGTAATAAAAATGACTCTCAAAACATTCTGTCAGGCTGAGCAAAACAAGCCAGACATACAATAGTTAGTTCATTTATTAGATTCCATTTGCACGAAGGCTCCGTTTCCAGAACAGACACATTTATGATGATAAAAATCAAATCAGTGGTTATCTGGGTCAGGAGGAACTTCAAATGGGCACAAGCAAACTTTTGGGGGCGATGCAAACATTCTAGATCTTGATTCTGGTGTTGGTTACACAGGCACACCCATTTGTCAAAACCCATGAACCACCCCTTCAAAATGAGTGCATTTTTAAGGTTAATTGTACCTCAAAAAAGTTGTTTTTAAAAAGAAAAAAATCTGTGCTAATCAAATCCTAAACTTTAATGTGTTCTTTCAATATAAGTATCTGAATGCATTTTTGAAAAGAAAAAATATAAAAAAAAACATATCCTCTTGCTTCAATGTTGAGCCACAAGCTTTGATTTTCTTAAAATAGGAGGAAATTAGAACCAAAAGGCAGGGTCAGGGAAGGGAATCATGGTTTCCAATATTTTCAGAGGACAATTAGGTGCTGAAGACAGCATGCTGACACTACAGGAGAAATAAAATTATGGCACAAGCATAATGCTGTACGGGGAAGTCTTCCTCATCCCGGTCCCACCTGACTGGGCAGCACTTGTCCCTGTGTGAGCTGAGGGTCTGCCCGCCTGTGGCAGGGGCAGAAGCAGGAGGAACCCATCGGGGCCCAGCCCCGCACTGAGCAAAGCATGTGTCCTTGGGTGGGTACTCAGATGCTGGATGGTATTCATTGGAAGCTTCTCTTCTACATCACAGGACCTGGAGGAGCCACTCTCAGCTATAATGGCCCCTACATTGCAGAGTGACAAGGTTTTGTCTGTCATTCTTCATAAGCATCCCACAAGGTCTTCTGTGTGTGAATTAGAAGTTACATAGGAAAAACAGTCTGGAGTCCATAGTCAAACTAGTTGTTAAGCTAATTTGTAGGCTAAACTAAAAACTAAACTATAACTAAGCTAAATTTGTGCTAAACAAGTATTTTCTGCCATACCTATCTCCCCCAGAGAAGGATATTTTAAGTTTTACAAATTTATTTGACCCTTGTATCATTGGTGTTCTGAGGAAGCCGACTGGGAGACATTACTCTGGGCAGGGGACAACCCAGAGACCACTAGGTCATCTGAGACAGAGCTGAGAATGTGGCAGTAGCAGCAGAGTATAATCACCGGCTGATAAACTAAGAATAACACTTAACTCTGCTCTTAGCACTGTAATAAATGCTATATCTTACTTAATCCTCATGTCAACCCTACCAGGAAGACACTATTGTACTATTTCCCCAATTTTATAGATAAGGAGACTGAGGCAGAGAGAAATTCAGCAGCCTGGCCAAGGTTATTAAGAGTCAAAGCCCAGAAAGCAAGCCCAGGCTGTCTGGCCTCATGGCTCAGGCTGTTAATAACCACGTTACTGTGCCTGTGGGCACTACAGAGGAAAATGAAGAGGTAGACGTTTTAAAGCCTTGCTACACAGAGTGCAGTCCACGGACCAGCCCCAGCAGCACCAACTGGGAGCTGGTAGGGAATGTGGGGCAGCAGGCCCCACCCTAGACTTAATGAGTTGAAACAAGCATTTTACAGGATTTTCAGGTGATTCTCTAAAATTTGATAAGCACTATTCTAAATACAAGAAGGCCTTACATTTTCCTTGTTTTGTTTTGCTTTGTTTTGCTTCTCAGCCCCAGACTGCTTTGAGACCATGATGAGAGTCATGGACCCTGAGCACGAAAATGTGCATAGGACTGCAGAATTCACGGACTCGTGTCTACGAAATCCTGCTGTAGAGGCTTCGAAGGTGGTGGGAAGCAGTCCTTTAAACCTTCCATTCATTATGGCATTTAATCCCTACAAACCCACTATTGATAAAACAAAAACCTGAAGAGGTTAAGTAACTTGCCTTCGTCATAGCTAGGAAGTGGTGACACCAGGGCCAAATCTGGACATTTCATTGCAGCGCCCAGCTATCACACCACGTGCCCAGACCTGATTCAGCCACAGGATGCTGAGAGGCCACCAGACAGAACTTTTCCTCTCTGTCAAGCTCATTCTCTCCATCTAGAGTGCCGTTCTGAAAGAAGCATTAATGGAGTGCAGAGGAAGGGGGCGCTGCCTTGAGAAGGAGGCTGGCCAGATGGCCTCTACCAATTCATGTGATGGTGAAGGTCCCGACCAGATCCCCCTTGCATATCTTCCAGACAAATTTCCAACCTGCACATCCTCAACTGACA
>JAPYXV010001749.1:0-13809 GCA_028533065.1 Trachops cirrhosus | reverse complement strand
AAAGAAGCACAAATGGGCAGTAACAGAACAGTCACAGGGACGTAAACTACAGTAGGTAGGTAGTCAACAATACTGTAATACCTATGCATGGTGCCAGGTGGGTACTAGACTTACTGGGGAATCACTTGGTAAATTATAGAAGTGTGTAGCCTGAAACTAATATAAAATAATATTAACTGTAACTGTAGTTGAAAAGTTAAGATAAATAAGCACATCTCAGCGGGACCAGAAAGTCTGCTGGCATGGAGAACCCTTGCCTTCCTTCCAAAGTCTGGGGTGCTCAGCAAGGCTTACAGGGAAAGTTGCAGGTAGACACCCACCAGCCAGTTCTTGTTCTTGTTCTGATCAACTCTCCCCCCCACCCATCCCACGTTCCACGGAACCAGCCTCGGAAACAGCACCCCGACCAAGCGTCACCTCCCCAGAATGGGGAGTGCTCCCTGGGATTTGGCTGTGGATGACAAAGTCCTAGAATTTTCAGAATCTCATAAACATTCGATGCAAGTCTGATGACCCTGTGAGAAACCATAATCTTTTTTTCTCCACGTAGGCTCAAAAGTCCCCCTGGCAGATGGCTCCATTAAAACGGAGATAAGG
This sequence comes from Trachops cirrhosus, assembly GCA_028533065.1. NCBI lineage: Eukaryota > Metazoa > Chordata > Mammalia > Chiroptera > Phyllostomidae > Trachops > Trachops cirrhosus. Next base: position 13,212 of record JAPYXV010001749.1, on the reverse strand, counting down.
GATTCTTTGAAAGGGAGGGATTTCTGAAATGCTACGCTGGTTTGCTATGGTGTGTGGGGACAGGGGACGTGCAGGGGACAAAGGGGTGTCGGGGGAGAAGAGAACAAAGCCATTTGTGTTTCTGGAATTTGGAGAACGTGCCTTCGATGGGGGAGAAGACCGAAGACAGGCTTATACACAAACTGCCAGCAGGCACCAGGTCACAGAGGGTCTGGTCCCTGCTCGTCCCAACCGGGAAGGACACGAGAGATGTGGCAGGAAGTCTGCTCTGCAACAGGCCAGGAGACATCTGTGCGCTCGAGGAGAAGCGCACACAAATGTCACTGAACTCTACTAGTGGGGCACCCGAGGACCCCAGTGCCTCCTGCCTCCCATGAGAAATGGGCGGTCCTTTCATTTGAATACACGTCTGTGAACGCACACCACGTGAATGACCACGGTCTCCTGGAACGTGGAGATGTGGCCCCGAGTGCCCCAGGTCCACGCCCACGGGGATGGGGCATTTTGACGTTTCCCCTTTTATCTTACAGAGTCAGGTGAGATTGTCTCCGCCCCGCACTTTATCTGTTTGATGCCATCTTCACCAGTGTGAGGAGACGCGTGTCCCCAAGTTCATCCCAGTGAATGAGAGGCTTCTGCACAGCCCTGCAAAATAACAGCGTGAGGAGACACAAGCTTGAGCAGGGGGATTAATGAGGTCCCCCCCCCACCGCACTGACTTACGTTTTCCTCTGCTTCTCCCTTTACTAAACAGTGCGGTCTCGGAGCTGCTAAGAAAGAAAAAGGCAGGCGTGTTTCTGGTCTCTTTTTGGTGCCTGTCACATGATCTGTCTGCTCCCCAGAATGGTCACCAGGGGACAGATTCGGTTTGCATTCTTTGACGGAGACATAAATAAACAATGCCCATTTCAGCGTGTCTGTAACAGGCCCGAGTCCCCAGTGCACATGGCGGCTTTGGGGAAGGAAAGAATAATACCCACCAGGCCCCCATCTCCTGTCATGGGCTGCATTGCATCATCCCCCCTCCCCCAAATTTGCACATTGAAGTCTTATTGCTCAGGTTCTCAGAAGGGGGCTGCATATGGAGATACGTGTTTAAAGGGGTGATGAAGGTGAAATGGGGTCCTTAGGGTAGCCCTGATCCCGTAGGACTGGGGTCCTTATAAGAAGAGGAGCTGGGGACATAGACACACCCAGAGGGACGTCCGTGTGAGGACCCAGGGGGAAGGAGGTCATCCACACGCCCAGGAGGGAGGCCTCAGGAGGAGCCAGCCCTGCCTACCCCTGGGTCTCAGCCTCCAGCCTCCAGGACGGGGAGGAAGATATGTCTGTTGTGGAAGCCGCTTGGGCTACAGTGTTCCTTATGGCAGCCCCACACCATTTATCAATAGTGACGGACACACTGCCTGCTCACACTCACACCAGCTGTGCTCACACAGGTCCACACACTCCTAGTTGGGGGAGATGTGAAGAACATCTGGGTTCAGTCATTCAGTGTTTGGCTGTCCTGACGTGGCCTGCCCCCAAACGGCCCCGGGCTCGGCCCCCGGGGTGGACACAGCACCCTGGTGCTCCCCGTCTCCAAGGCTAACATCACGCTTCTCTCCACTGTCCCATTTGCCCTCGGCACTCCCGGCCACATTCCCAACCTATCTCTGGCGTCCTGGCCTTGCGTCTCGGGGGGGGCGGACCTGCCGAAAGCACAGGAGACGCATCTGTAGGACTTCCTGATGCCCCCCTCCGTGCACACATGTCCGTGTGCATATACCTTCTGCCACGTTCTGTGACTTTCCAAGATTCCAGACCACGTCAGTGCCCTGGAAATCTGCACAGAAGAGCAACTACCCAATCCCGAGAAAGATGTAAGATGAACAGATGGAGATGGAAGGAATGGAAAATAAATCAGAAACCCCGAAGGAGGCTGACGTGGGGAGATCCCTTCACCCTCGTGACCCGCTGGCCAGGGGCCGTGGAGGAGGGAACCACAGGTAGGTGACAGAATCCCCAAATCCTAAAGCCGTGACCGGCTGTCACTTGCTGGTCCAGCCCGAGCCACGGTGGCCTGGCTGTGACAGCTCTCTCTTCCTGGGGGTCCACACATGGCTCTATGGGTTGGGGGCTGCCTCAGAATGAGGGCTCCGAGTGCAACTTCGATGCATCTGTGTGCCAAGTGTGGTTGGAACCACATAACTCGGGCTCCTGAGAAGTCTTGAAAGAGTTCTTGTTTGTTTCTATCTCTTTTTAATAAGTTACCCCACCCAGTGAGGGACCGTCCACGTTCGTGTGGGTGCTCACCACTGTGCACAGCGCAGAGTGGGAGCTCTGAGCTGGGGGTGTTCCCTGCACCCACGACAGCAGCACCCCACATGGCCTTATTAGAATCTCGCAGAACCTCAGGTCCCCACGAGGACACGGAGGGTCACAAACTCTGGGGTCTGGTGGTCAGTGTTCACAGCCCCTGGGCATTCTAGTTTGGCCTGCCCGTCTCTCCTCCAAGGGTCCCTGGGCCCTCCCATGATGGCCCCAGGGCTCGGGTCCTGACATTTTGGGGTGAAGCTTGAAGGGAATGGTGACCATCTTGTACCATATCTGCACGGACAACTGACGTCATCTCCGGATTCATTCCGGGGCTTTGCTTTCCATGAAGAGAGTTCTCGGGATGCCAGGGACCTGCTGACCTGTCACCTTCTTCTGAACGTGTTCCCGGTCACCAGTGGGGGAGGGTGCTGTGTCATTTTCTGAGGCTGGCATGTCCACAGACAGCAGGAAACGCTGCAGAGACTGAGCGTTTTCTGCCAAGAAAACGAACTCTTTTTTTAAATTTTATTTTACTTAATTTATGTGAGTGACACTGCTTAACAAGATTATATAGATTTCAGTGCGCAATTCTGTAGTACATCACCCGTATATTGTATTGTGTGTTTGCCTCCCCAAGCCCAGTCTCCTTCCATCCCCATTTATCCCCCTTCACCATCTTCTGCCTCCCCCACCCGCTTCCCCCTGGTCATCACCACCCTGTTGTCTGTGTGTCTGAGCTTTCGTCTGTTTTTCTTGTTGGTTCGTTTGTCACTTGCTGTTTTATATCCCACGTATCAGTGCAATCACGCGGTTCCTGACTTTTTCCATCTGACGTATTTCGCTCAGGCTGCTATTGTCAAGGTCCATCCATGCGGTCACAAATGTTGGTGGTGTCTCCCCTTTTCTCAGGACTGAGTAGCCTTCCGTAGTGGGGGTGCACCACATCTTCTTTATCCAATCTTCGTCGAAGGACACTGTGGTGGCCTCCTTGTCTTGGCCACCATGAATAATGCCGCAGTGAACACAGGGGTGCATATACCTTACCACATCCGTGCTTTCAAATCTGGGGGCTAGATTGCTGGGTCGCACGGTAACTATTCTTAATTTTGGGGGGAGCCTCCACGCTAGGAAAGCTAATTCTTCACCCATGCCCAGGAAGATAATATGTATCCTCTGGGGTGCCACCTGCCCCCCGAAACTCACGGGTGTTGTTTCTCCAGCAGCCCATGCGGTGTGTTGCCCTGTCTGCACCAGAAGGGGTCTTGGTCTGTTTCCTGAAACGCTCCAGCTCCGTGAGGGTTAACCCAAGTCCTCAACGCTCAGTTTCACAACCAAACCCACTGCTTATCGTCAGCTGCACGTGTTGGTGGTGAAGCCCGGCCATAAGCCGTGTGAGACCGTGTTTGGAGACAGGCAGACCCACCGGAGGGATGTCTCCTGTTGAGTCCGGCGAGATGCGTCCAGACATCCAGACTTACTTGGGAGCCAGAATCACTCTGTGTCCAGCTGAATGGAGCCCTTTAGGATTCCAGAAAGAATCTCGAGTTACCTCGGCGGCTAAGCTAACACTGCGGTGTGGAGGTGTTCAGACAGGGCAACAGACGGGCTTTGTCACCGGTGCTGTTTTATTAGCGGGGAAAACGGGGCTGGTGTCGTCAAGGAAGGGCTGACGTCAGCCATCACCTGCTCAGGTGCCTGGGATTTTGGGGCCATTCTGGGAACTAGAAGAAAACTCCTTTTCATTGGAGTCCGTGTGATGAGTCGGGGCCGAGTCTGGTTGGGAGTTTTCTTTCCCAGCGAGAACGTGCGAAGCAGTGAGAACCACGTGATTTTATTCACTGAGCGTTTGCTGAGGGTGGGTTGTGGTTTCACGTAGTGTGTGTGTGGTAGGGGCCAGTTAGGTCATGATAAACTTTTTAGAATCGAGGTGAAATTCATGGAAGTTTGTCCTTTTCAAAATGTGCAATTTGGGAGCCTTGGTGCCTTTCCAAGTCGGGATCCACCTCTGTCTGGTTCCAGAACATTCTCATCACTCCAAGGAGACTGTCCCCATAAATCGTCACCCCCTTAGTTCCCCTAGCCCCTGACCACCACTGACCCCCTCTCTGTCCCTGAGAATTGGCCTGGTCTCAACGTTTCCCACACGTGGAATCACACGCCATGGGACCGTGAGTGTCTGGTGTCTCTCATGGAGGATCATGTGCTCAAGGTCCGTCCACGCTGCAGTCTGAGTCAGAGCCTCACTCCTGTTCATGGCTGCGTAATATTCCACGATGTGGATGAACCCCAATCTGTTTATCTGTTTATCTGTTGATGGACACTTGGGTTGCTTCCGCCTTTTGGCTACCGTGATCAATGCTGTAACTATGGACGTAAAAAATCTCTCTTCAAGCCTTTGCTATAAATTCTTTAGGCTGCGTACATACACCATGGGGATGGCTGGGTCCTATGGACCCATTTCACATCTGGAGGAAACTCCACACTGTCTTCCATAGTGGCCGCACCATTCGACATGTGCACAAGCCAAGCACAAGAGTTCTGATTTCTCCACATCCTCAGCAACACATGATGATGATGGTGATGATGGTGATGAGTGGTATCTCCCAGTGGTTTAGATTTGCATGCCCTCGTCACTCCGGTGTTCAACATGTTTTAATGCACTAGTGACACTTTGGTGGAGAAGCATCTGTTTCAGTCCTGGGCGTACGTTTCAATGGCTTGCTCATCGAGTTGTGGGAGCGGTTGCCATATTCTCGCTACTGATCGCTTACAAGATACGATTCACAAACACTTTCTCCCGTTCGGCGAGTTGTCTTTCTCACTCGTTTGGGAGGGTCCCTGGAGGTGCAAACGTTTTTAGTTGGGATGAAGCCCCATTCACTTAGGTCTCCTTTTCTTGCCTCTGATTTTGGAGTCAGAGCCAACCTATCAGTGTTGACCTTTGAAAGCGTTTTCCCAGCCAAGGGGACGCGCCTCCCCAGTGGGAAATGCAAGATGTAGCTGCACCCCTTCCTCTCTTCTCCCCAGGAATTCCTGGTACAGTCAGTTGCCCAGCCCGCTGCGTCTGAGGGAACTCTTATTCCATCGTTACCTGTGCTGCTTGTCACTGCGAAGGAAAAGCCGTGAGATAGAGAGAGATGCCGACTCCGGCAAAGGCCATACATGGAGGTGAATGCTCTCCTCAGCAGGCTGTCCCCGCCAGTCATCCTGGGCTGTCCCTTCCATTGTCGGAAGTAGCTGGCTCACAGGTGTCCTAACAACAGCTACACGGTCATGACCATCAATCAGGATGCCGCATCCTCCAAGGGCCCCTTTGGGAAGGTTATGCAAGTTCCCTTTTATCTCTCCCAGGTTTTTTTTCCCCTGCCACAGAAATGTATAAATCTGGACTCCCGAGGAGACCCCCTTTTGGCTCCAAGAGGCCATCTTAAAGAAAGCGTGCATTTGCAAAGAACATTTGTCCAAAGACTACAACTTTCCCTCCTCTAGGTGGTGACATTCGGAGCTGTTGCGTGGACCATGCAGCCGCCCCTGGGGAGGGGCCTTGGAAGGAGAGGTCACAGATAATCCTGGTACGGGAGCTAAGATCTCGGCCCGACTTTCCACAGACACAGCCGTGGTTTATCTCCCCAGCACTCGGCTGGGCCTCTGCTTCCCAGGCAGGTTACGTCACCTCTGCTGGACAGACGGAGGTGTGGCCATCAGCCCAGAGCCACAGACAGACCACAGCCCTCTTCCGAGATATGAAGGCTTGCAGCTGAACCGTGACTCATCCTGGAGCCGTCTGCCCCTGTGGTTCTGGGCAGGGGTGTCCTTGCATTTCTGTGTTGTGAATTGCGTGGAGCATTCTCCCTTGGACACAGGGGCTTTGTCAACGGCCCTCCACGGTAGCCCTGCTCAAAACAGGGGTCACGGTGACGTGTCTTCCCTTCTGCATTCTACTGGCCTGCATAACCCTGACATCTTTGTCAGCATCTCCAAGCTCTGACTTGAACCATCTGTAAAAGTCTTATCTCAGTCCGAGGTCACGGTGAGGTTCAGGAGGGAAAGAAAGGAGGGGATTAAGTGAGACTTCAGGATGCTCAGACAGCACGTATTTTTAGGCAAGATTAACCAGGGCGTAAAAGAAGAAATCCAGCAGAATTTTAACGCTCCAGAGAAATGCGTTGCTAACAACCGTCACGAAGTATTTATAGATGAACTGCATTGTGGTGGGTGTTTCTTGCGTGTCTTTTGAGATAAGGTCTCCAGGCCCATAAACAAGTTCGTACTCATCTGTCAGGATTTCAGCAGGGTGAGCGATTTTTTTTTTCTTGTTGGAAATATGTTGGAAGGTGTGGTGTAGCTCCGAGTTCATTTCCACATAAATCTGTCAAAATGTCCCCTGGGACCAGTGCAAACGTCGCTGCTCCCGACCTAGAAATCAGTGCCTGAAGATGCACAGTTAGCTACACAAACAACAGTTGTTCTCATCCGTCCATTTCTTCAGCAAGACCTGGAGCTTCGGCAGTTAGAAAGGATGCAAAAAAAACACGTAAAGATCAGGCAAAGCAGAGGACTTCCTGGGATCATAACACACACATCTGGACATGCATGTGTATGTACAGAAACTCATATGGAAACGCAGGCATGAGCATGCACGAACCTATGTAGACAAATACATGCACGGCGTAGATACACAAACTCATGAGGAATCATATGCATTGGTCATTGGTTTACGTACTTATTTACCTATGCATCTGCCTGCCTACCATCTGCTTATACATACATCCCCTGTGTCTATATGTATCTGTGTATCTACCATCTCTCTGTGCATTTCTTCTCTCATCTACTGAGGTATCTACATCTATCTATTATCTGTTTATGCATTGAAGACGTCTATCATCTATCTATCTACCTATTTATCCATCCACCTACCTATCTATGCATTCATCCATCTGCCCATTCCTCCCACCCTCTATCTGTCCAGCCAGCCATCAACACATCTATTTATTTATCATCTATCCCTGTATCTATGCTTCTATGTATTGACCTATCTACCATCTATTTTATCTATCATAGCTATATGTGCATTATCATCTATGTATCTACATCTGTCTATCTAAAATCTGTTTACCCATTGTATTTGAAGTCTGTCTGGAAAAAGTCCAGTCTTTGTTAATATAATGAGAATGGTTGTGTGGCATCGATGTAACCAGGCAGCCAAGGAGAGCAGACTGGAATGCACAAGCATGAACAATGACGACTTCACTGTTCTCGTCACTGGAGACAGTAGACACCTTTGAGTGAGCATGTGTACTGTGTGACTGTCACATTCAAAATGACTGAGTGAGTAGAGCAACGAATCTGCATCCAATTTTGCATTAAGCTTGACCATTCCTCCACAGAAACTACTGGGATGCTTCAGAAGGCTGCAGCTGTGGGCAACTGGTGCCTGACAGCTTCATCATGACAGTGTGCCCAGCCATAGATCACATCTCATGCACAGTTTTTGATGAAACACCCAATCACCCCGCTGACTCAGCCCCCCTACAGTCCACATTTGGCGCCTGCAACTTCTGACTTTTCCCAAAACTAAAATCACCTTTGAAAAGGGAAAATCACCTTTGAAAAAGATTTCAGACTGTCGATGAGATTCAGGAAAATATGGTGGGGCAGCTGATGGTGAGTGGGAGAACTGTGTGAGGTCCCAGGGTGCCTACTTTGAAAGGGACTGAGGCATCATTGTTCTATGTACAATGTTTCTTTATATGGTATCCTCAATAAATATCCGTATTTTTCCTTTCACATGGCTGGATACCTCCTGGACAGAGCTCATATATCTATTATCTATCTATCTATCTATCTATCTATCTATCTATCATCTATCTGTCTGTCTATCGAACTTCCTATGTATCTATCATCTCTCTATCTATCTATCCATATACCATCTATCTATGTATCTATCTATCTCTCTACTTATCTAGCCATCATTTATTTATTGATAGGTCATCTCTCATCTATCATCTATCTATCTATCTATCTATCTATCTATCTATCTATCTATCCATTTATCCACCTCCCCATCCCTCCCTCCCTCTATGCCCCTACCCACCCATCCGTCGATGCATCTATCTCTATCAATCTATCTATCTATCTATCTATCTATCTATCTATCTGACATATGTATTCACACTTATTATGGAACATGTACTTCCATATATAGGCAGTTACCTTTTCCAAATGCCCACATTTCATTTTGGTTCGGCACTCTGTGGGGTGGATTCTGAAGGATATCAAAGAATGGGGTTCAACCTCAGGGGGACTCCCAGGCATCCAGGAAGGGGCTGGAAACTCATTTGCTCATGGGGCCACCACACAGGCGTGGGCACGAGAGTGTAGCAGCCTGTGCAGCTCCAGGCAGAGAGGTGCAGGCTGACATCCCCTTTTACCATCCAGACATTTGTGTGAATCCAGCAGATCACAGCTCAGCATGTCCAGTAAGCTCACACCCCCTCATGCACTTCCTCATCCTCAGTGCCCTACGTGGGTTCCGTCAACGGCGCCCACCTGGAATACCAATCAGGACTGAGAGCTCCGACAAGGATGACCTCCTTACCCAGTGCAGAGAGGCACAGGTTCCCTGGAGGAGCCTGCAGGTTTACGATTTAGCATTGGAAGAAGCCCTGTGTTTAGAACAAAGCCCTATATTTAAACCAAGGCATTTAGGAAGAACGCTGGTTTAAATATACACATGAAAGTGGCAACGAAACAATGCCTGCATTGTCTTGGGTTCTCCTCTCTGCCCACCAAATGCTGTTTCCCTGACAATGTCAGGAAGGAAGCTCACCGCCAGGCTTCCCTTAGACCCAGGTCAGGGACTGGCTTTCGAATGAAATGGTTTTAAATTCCTCTGACTGGGGAGAGTATAAATAAACCACACTCTCCACCGTGCAGGGAAAGGATGGGGGCGTGCTCCTGACTCAGAAAGAGTCTCACTCATCAGCGTGACCATGGGGGTGAGGCAGGGGGTCAGCAGGACAAAGAGAGCTTATGTGGCTTCACGCCTTTATGAATGAAGATGCCCCCTGACATTTCTCCTGGCAGAAATGGTCCCGGGGAGATCCTCCCCCTGCATGTGCATTTTCTTTGTCCACCAGCGACTTTGCTTGCAAGCTCCTCACCAGACGGCTGAGGATCTCAGAGCCCATGGGTAGCTGTGGGGATTGGCGTGGGGACCTTGGATTCTCAGGACACAGGGGCCTTTTGTGAGGACACCTCTGTGCCAGACATTCCCTCGGTGTCTGCTCCCAATTTTGTCCCTATTCAGTCACTTTGGGCACCTGGAGTAACCCCTGAAACTGATATACTTACGGGACGCTATTTTCTAATTTCTCCCTATCCCATTGCGTCCAGTTCTCAGCATTTGCCTGTCGTGAGATCTCAAACCTTCCAACCTTGTATCGTTTTCCCTGTATCCTCACAAGATTTGTGATTCTTTTGCTTTCCTTGGTGGTGTGGATGACAGGTTGCAAGCCTCTCGCATTACCAAAAAGAATAAATAAATAAACATCGTTTGTAAAGTCTCCATAGGAAGAACCAATGGGGATATCTGGTCTACCACTTTCTGTTACTGTTTGTAGACTTGTGTCTGCAAAAATGAATCAATGTCTCACCTGAAAGCAAAGTTCTATTTCGAAGTCGACAGCATCATCAGGATCGGAATACAAGGCAAGCATCCATGGAATTTTTCTTTTTCCTGCATGTCTCATTTCATTTTTACTGAACTCTGCCCACCAGGGGAGAGTTTATTGACTGGTAGGCACTAAGCATGAAAACAATGTCTGTGAGGTATGTGGGTGAAACCTCAAGTCCTCGCTCATTAGATCAATAGATGAATTTCACCTTCACCCGAAGCCCTGACATAACGGATAAGAGTTCTTGGTTTGATTATTTTTTGCACTTTTCCCCCAGCCCTCCAAAAATTTAACCTTAACAGACTTTCCTTGACAAGCTCTCTCTCTTATTTTCTTGCTTGTCAATGTCTACCATTTTCTCTTCTCTGAAATGTTGCCAACCTCTTTCCCCATTTTGAGGGGGCAGTTTTAGCTCCATTCGCAGTTTCATTGTTTTTCCTGTCTCAGCATCTTTTGGGGTTAATGAAACAGCTTATATTTATCAACTGGGTTCAACATTCCAGTCTGTTTCAGTAATTCTTTCTGACTTTTCTCAAGTAAGCCAAGTGCGGTTAAGCGTTTGCAGGCCTGTGGACATTGCCCAGGGGGATGTCCAGAGGGAAATGTTGAATCTTCTTGGGCTTTTCCTGAAACCCAGCTCAGGCATTTCCACAGGCACATCAACGCTGCTCAACTGAAGATCAAGTGAGCCACATCCAGACAGGGTCTTAGCTTGCTCACTGAGATGTGTGTTCGTCATCTACGACAGAAAAGTAGGTAATTCATGCAAACGTGTCTTCGAACCAACCACTGGCACGATCTGGTCTTTCTAGCTCAATTTTCCTTTGGGCCTTAAAACTTTGTAAATCAAGCAAATTTGTTTCTTCTGCCCCCCCGCTTCTCACTCCGTATTTTCTCCCCTGTCTGTAGGCAACCTTGACGCTTCTTGGGAAAGCAATGGAATGATTTCTGTGTCCTTGTTAGAAATACCCATTCCAAGTCACATATCAAAATGTTTTTTATGCTCCTGCTTGGAAACTGCAGACTGTCCCGCATTTGTTGGATATTTGAGAGTGTGTTTAAGTTCACGAACCAGTGTTAACAAATGGTGATATGAACATGAGCCAGAATTATCCAAACATGTATGCGCTAATGTGTCTGCACACACAGAGCCCTTCTAACCTGTCTCCTGTTCAATCTGTGACTATTGTTCAAAGCAAAGCAAAACAAAACAAAGCAAAACCAAAACAAAACATAATGGACCTGTGGGTGTTTCCTGCCTGAAATGTCTTTATAGCATCTGGTAAGAGTTTCCACCAAGCCAGGTCACGTCCTCGATGACGGCTGTTACTTCCATAGGGAATTCCTTCTTTCGAGTATTCCGTGAGACAAGACGGCTGATGCCACTGTGACCTCAAATGTCTCTGATGGCAAAAAAATATACATATTATGAAAAATGTGGTTTGAAAAATCAAATGTCTGGAGAGGAAACCGTGCCTGGACTTCATGGGATCATGTCCACCCCATGTACAAACACGTCTGTGTTTTCTCTCGAAATCCAGAATCACACGTAACGAAAGGGAAACATAGCTGTTGGTTTTCCAAAAGGGGCTGGAGGCACGCCTGCAAGATTTTTCAACACACACATGAGGGCGGAGGTCCCAGAAAGTGCCCAAACGGTCCCAGAGACCCCTTCCAGTTCACACTTCACATTAGCTTGATTGCAAAGACTGATGGGTAGAAGACAACGAGAGATCCCTGTAGCGTGTGTCAGCCAGAGGCAGGGGGCTGAGAATTCGTGATGCTGTGACGGCCCAAATGATGGAGTTGTCCCCCTCCCAGAGTGACTCGTGCACACATCTAATCCTGCAAAAGGTAAGTGGCACCTTTTGGCTCCTAAGCTCACCTAGCTGATCTACTCTGTCAGCTGAAGGGAAATGGAACATCCACCTTCAACCGTAGGTGTCTCATTTGACACGTATCTCCAACAGCCTGTGCTCTGGACACTTGGGGGATGGACATTTCTAGCAGAACTGTAGCACCTGAGGACTCAACACAGTCTCCAAAGTAAAGGGTTTGCGGAGAACCCTGCGTTTGGACATAGCTCCTTGTAGAGAAGCTGAAACACAGGCCCCTGGCTCTGGCCAGGTGGCTCAGATGGTTTTGGCATCCTCCTGCACACCAAAGGGTTGTGGGTTTGATACCCACTCAGGGAACATGCCTATCTTGAGTGTTTCATCCGTGGTCGGGGCAGGTAAGGGAGGCAACCTTGATGTTTTTTTGCTCACATCAATGTATCTTCCTCTCTAAAGTCAACACACATAACCTCAGGTGAAGATTTTTTAAAAAAATACCAGCCCCCCAAATCCTGCTGAAGTCAAAGTCATCTCACCCATTTCAGAAATATTAGAAGGAAGTTACGGCCACCTCCATAGGGGGTCAGATTATCAGTAGATTGATTCCTCCTGCTTCTGATTCACTGAAGGCAGGAAAAGTAGCTGAAAATGGTAGCCCAGGGCACATGCTTGAAACTGTGTCCCATACGGCATGTAGGGAGGGGTGTTGGGGGAGGCAAGCATTCACCAGGGTGTTTTTCTAGGGTGACCGGCTCCGAGCGCACCAACCCTGAGTCAGAGAGAGCAATGTTTCTTCCCCAAAAGCCAAAGTTGCACCGTTGGGTCAACGCTGGTAAGAAGTGAGCTGAGGACTCGGTGGAAGCTTCTGGAACAGTTTTGCATTGGCTAAGTGGAAGTGCCTCAACAGCCGGGGAACCAGGAGGTCAGCTAGAGGTGATGTTGCTCAGAAGGCACTTGCGGACCTGCACTCAGAGCCTAAAAGGTCAGCATGATGCCATGGAGCGGGGGGGTTGCCACCCCATCAACAAGAGGCAGATGCCCAGGCCAAGCTGTGAGCCCAGCCTAGAGACCCACTGAGTTTTCTTAGTAAGAAGACCAAGTGGACACCACCCAGGGGTGGTTTGAGCAGCACATTCAGGTCCACTCCTTCCCTTTGTGGGCGCACAGTGGGGCTGCTGGGAAATCCACAACAGACATCATTACGATTTCTAAAAAGAACTGACGACCTCACTTCGCCACCCCCCAACACCCCCATGAAATGAAACCCACATTTCTAGCAGAATTCCAGGTCAAGAGCTGGGGGTGATGTGTGTGCCTCCACATCCTAAGTGGAAATGATGTTGGAATGTGTTATGTGCTTCTTAGTACTTGAACAATAAAAATCAAGTGGAGTTTTTTTTTTT
>JAPYXV010001748.1:0-13809 GCA_028533065.1 Trachops cirrhosus | reverse complement strand
ACTTGTTGTTTTTCCTCTTCTCCTTCTGGAACCTCTATAATTCGGATGTTGGAACGTTTAAAGATGTCCTGGAGGTTCCTAAGCCTCTCCTCATTTTTTTAAATTTTTATTTCTTCATTCTTTTTTGGTTGTATATTTTTTTCTTCCTTCTGGTCCACTCCATTGATGTGAGACCCATCTTTCATTCCATCACTATTGGTTTCCTGTGCATTTTTCTTCATTAAACTCATTGTAGCCTTCATTTTTTCATCTAATTTGCGACCAAAATCAACCAATTCTGTGAGTATCCTGATCACCAGTGCTTTGAACTGTGCATCTGATAGGTTGGCTATCTCTTGGTCACTTAAGGATGGGTTCTGGGGCTTTCAATTCTTCTTCTGTTTGAGCCATCTCTTTGGGGCTTTTTTTTTTTTTTGGTCTTGTTGCACTTGTTACGTGTGAGGGGCGGAGCCTTAGGAGTTCACCAGGGCGGGGTGCCCCAGTTGCTTGATTGTGACGCTGTATGTGGGGGCGGGGTCTAAGAAGGCACAGTGGTGCTTGCTCAGCTCTCTGTTGGACCTTCGTCCCTTTAGCCACTTTCCCTGAGCAAACTGGGCCCCTCTGGTGCCAGTTCCCGTGTGGGTGGGCTTGTGTACCCTGTGGGACCTTCCTTTTCAGTCAGTGCCTCAAGGTTCTGTTTCCCGGCGCTGGGACCCTGAGTTGCGTGCAGGGCCTTGCTTCACCATGGCTACCTCTCTGGGTCTGCTGGTCGCCACCACCCTGGCCGGGGCCTGCCACCCGCTGCTTATGCGCCCAGCATCTGCCCGCTGCGGTCATGCACACCATCCTGGTTGCCTTGCTCATCCTGGTTGCCTTATGAGCCTCGGTCCCAATGCTCTCTGCTCCCCTACTCATGCCTGGCTGCCCGACTCCGCCCCTCCTACCTGTCTGGATGAACGTGTCCAATTCAACTTCTTGGGTGCCCGACCTCCATACAGATCAATTTTCTGCCACTTCTGGTTGTTATTTTGTTTCTAAATTGTTGTTGTCCCTATCTTGGTTGTGCGAGGAGGCACAGTGTATCTCCACCTATGCCTCCATCTTGGCCAGAAGTCTCCATCTGAAGTTGATAGTGATGAAATTAAGGCATTAATTGAGAACACTCAACCTTATACCACATGGGAGATAATCGACATAATCAAAATAATCTTAGTCAATATAGTTATTGGTGAAAATGCAAAATGTGTCATATTTTACAGAAAAAAATTAAACAGAATTTTTGGCCAACCCAGGATAATATATTCTAATGAGTGATGTGAGAGAAAGATGGGAAAAAAATTTAGTGTTTTCAGACATACCAGAAACCAGGAGAGTTTTGAAGACTGAGCTAGAATTTGATGGTGAGAAGATGGACTGCAAAGTAAACTGAGAATGAATTTTAGGGAATAAGCCCATGAAAAGTGTAATGCTTTTGAATATTTATTTGAAATACATGGAAGAAATGAGCATAAAGTTAAAGACTCAACTTGGTTGCTGTTTTGAAAATGTGGAGAACCTTTTCTACTGCCAAATGAACAAGGTTAAAAGGTTGTCAAGCATGATGGTACATTTACATTTAACATATAAGGTCAGAAAAATGAGTCAGTAAAATGATCTAGAAATTTAATGAAGCTATAAACATTGTCTATAAGTCATTAGGAACCACCAAAAACATATTTAGCATCTTCTATATGTCATGCATAAGGACAAGTATTGGGAAGATAATGGTGATCTACATACACAAAATCCTTGTTCTCATAAAATTTACAAACAAGGGGAAGACACAGCTGATAAAGTCTTATTTCTGAGCGAGATAATAATTTTTGTAAGAAATGGTTATTTAGTGATTAACTTTGTCTTAAAACTTGAGGCTCTGTTTAACTACTAAGTAAAAATGCTGAGTGTAGTAAAGGCTTTAAATCTTAATTTTTTTTTGAGATAAGATGTAGATACAGAAAAATGCACAGAACTTAAATACACAGTTGATCGAGTTCTGATGCGTGTATATGCCTTTGTGAATCTCTCCCTCATGTTTCCTTTAGCCAGTCCCTGTGGTCCTTATATCTTTTACCATAGATTAGTTTTTCGTGTTCTTGAACTTCATAAATAGGATAATACAGTGTGTATTCTTTACTGTCTGACTTCTTTTGTTCAACATGTGTTTTTGAAATTCATTCATGTTGCTGCTCATATCAGGAGTTCTTTTTAATGGGTGTGTAGTAGTACATTGTATGACTGTAACACAATTTGTTTACACATTCTCCTATTTGGCTACTCTGGATAAAGCTGTTAACACTTGGCTACTAGTCTTTTTATGGACATGTGTTTTTGTTTCTCTTGCTTAAATAATGAGGGCAGAATTATTGGGTCATTGGGCAGATGTATGTTTAACTTCAGAAAACATTGCAAAACAGTTTTCCAAAGTGGTTATATCATTTTACATTCCAACCAGCAATCTATGATAGGTCTACTTGAATGGCAAATCAGAACTGAATTTCAGAAAGATTATTCTGGTACAGTTGGATACAAGACTTGAAATGGGGAAAATACAATGAAGTAATATAGTTGAAAATTAATGTATTCCTTTTCTAAGGAATTGATAGGGAGGGAGGGAATCTTAGAGATTTTAGACCTATGGTGTGTGGGGTGAGCGTAAGGGAGGGGTCAGCTGACTCCCAGGTATCTGCCATGGATATTGGTGTGTCAGTCATTAATGGAGGGAACACAGTGGGGGAGTAGATTTTGGAGGGGAAATGGGTAATAATTATGTTTTCTTTGTAAATAGTAATAGGGGCAGTAGGAAGTAGATAACTTTGGAAGTGTGTGTAGTGAGGAGCAGCCCAGGATGGAATTGGAACTTTGGGGGCCATTGACATTTAAGAAATAAGCTGATGAAGAGTAGTCTGCAAAGGAACAGGAGTAGTAGCTTCTACAGAAGGAAAACCAGGGAAGTGATTTGACAGAAGCTGAAAGAATGGAGCTTTGAAGAAGGAGGAAGGGGCATGAATGTTGTTAACATGACTAAAAGATATGTATAGCCTTTTTTAGCTTAATTTTTTTCTTATTTATTTTATTGTTGTTCAAGTACAGTTGTCTCCACTTTCATCTCACCATGCCCCCCACCCCACCCATCCCCACCTCCCACCCTCAGACCTACTTGAGCTTAATTTTTTAAAATATCTGTTAAAATTTAAAATATATTATTTAACTCAACAGTTTTACTTTATTGAATAACTTATAGGAAATCTCATAAATATGAAAAGATGTGTTTAGAGGTGTTATGGCACCTAGTATACAATAGTAAAAATTTGGAAACAACCCAAGTATCCATCAGTAAAGGATTGTCTAAATAAAATACGGTGCATTCATGTGATAGAATGTTATGCAGTTAATGGGATATGGTTGGTACACACATTCACAGTATTAGCTTCCTATTGCTGCTGTAATAAATTAGCATAAACTTAGTGGCTTAAAACAAATGCTTTCAATGGGCTAAAGTTAAGGTATTGGCAGGGATGTTCCTAGGAAAGAAATCTGTTTCCTTACCTTTTCCAGCTGCTAGAGTTGCATCCTTCCTGTTCCTTGTGTTGTATTCTTAGTCCCTTCCTTCATCTTCAAGGGCAACTGCAGAGCATCTTCAGAAGGACCCAACCCAGATAATTCAATTCAGTACAACCTCCTCATCATAGGATCCTTAACTTAATCACACCTGCCAAATTCCTTAACAGATATTTCCCCCCTTACAATTTCATCATTCTTCCTTTACCAGAGTCAGTGTACTTAAAGTAATTGAAATGACTAGCATTAAAAATACATTTTTAGGCCTTTGTTGTGATTTGGACACTATGTACCCTTTTGGAAAATTATGTTGAAGATTCTTATTGTCATTGTAGAGTTTTACAAAACAGTGGTAATTCATTTTTATTTCATATTGTATATGGAGTGAAAGTCCTTAACACTTCTTCACATGGTGCTTAATATATTGTGTATACTAAATTTAAAAAATTCATGTAATATGTGATGTATTTTCAGAGCTACTTGTTTTGAATTTGTGCTTTTTAAGGACTAGATTGAAACATAAGGAAACAGGTATTTTAGTACTCTTGTTGCTGTTGCTGCCAGGAAAAAATTATGTATATGAATATGCTTTTTAAAAAAACACTTCTGTTTTTGTAACAATGGAACGTTGAGGTCAGGAAACAGGCTTATTGGCTTCTTACCCATGAACTTTGCTTAGCTATAGCAATTTTAGATGAAGCTCAAATGATCAAATTGTAGTTATCTAATGCTCTTATTAGTGTATTTTAGATAGGGTTCTCTCTTCCCAGTTTTAATACAAAAGTATTTGTGGGGAAATTTACATCTAATTTGGAAATACAATACAATATTGCACATAATAATAATTATCTCTTCTGTGAAGGAAAACAACTTTAGTTTTTGTTGAGAATCTAGTGCAGTTCTGTTTTACAAATAATTATAATAACTGGTGGCAGAAAAAAATAGCATGGTGTAGTAGAAAGAGGCAGCATTTTACTTTGTCATTTAATCTCTCTGAGTTTGGTCTGTTCCTTCATTAGAAAAATGTATATTTTCATATTTATTGTGAAAAGTTGGTCATGAGGAATGGAAAAAATGTAAAGTACCTTGAACAGTGCCTGGCATATGTTTTGATGCCCAATATAAATAGCAGCTATTATGATTTTGTGATTATATTATTAAAAGAGACTAAAAAATACAGAAAAGGGCAAATGGAATTGAAAATAATACATAAGGAAGGTTTACCTGATAGCAGTATTGGTTTTGGTTTTTTTTCTTTAGTTTTTAAAAATTTTATTGATTATGCTATTCAGTTATACTGATTTTCCCCCCTTTGCCCCCCTCCACTCAGTACCATCCACTCCCTGAGGCAGTCCCCCCCTCCCTATTGTTCTAGTCCATGGGCCATGCTTATAAGTTCTTTGGCTACTCCATTTCCTAACCTGTACTTTATATTCCCCTGGCTATTCTGTAACTACCTATTTGTACTTCTTAATCCCCTCACCTCTTCACCATTCTCCCCCACACCCCCCTGTCATCTGGCAACCATCAAAAACGCTCTCCATATTCATGATTCTGTCTTTGTTCTTTTGATTGCTTAGTTTGTTTTTTAGATTCAGCTGTTGATACAGAAATATTTATTTCCATTTTATTCATAGTTTTGATCATCTTTTTCTTAAATAAGTCCCTTTAATATTTCATATAATAATGGTTCAGTGATGATGAACTCCTTTAGTTTTTTCTTGTTTGGGAAGGTCTTTATTTGCCCTTCAATTCTAAATGTTAGCTTTGCTGGGTCGAGTAACCTTTGATGTAGGTCCCTGCTTTTCATGACTGAATATTTCTTGCCAATCCCTTCTAGCCTGCAAAGTTTCTTTTGAGAAATCAGCTGACAGTCTTATGGGAACTCTCCTGTAGGTAACTTCTTTCCTCTTGCTGCTTTTAATTCTCTCTTTATCTTTAACCTTTGGCATTTTAATGATGTGTGTCTTGGAGTGGGTCTCTTTGCATCTAGCTTTTTTGGGCCTCTGTGCTTCCTGGACTTGCATGTCTATTTCCTTCACCAAGTTAGGGAAGTTTTCTTTCATAGTTTTTTCACATAGATTTTTAATTTCTTGCTCTTTCTCTTCTCCTTCTGGCACCCCTATGATGCTAATGTTGGAATGCCTGAAGTTGTCCTAGAGGCTGCTTATACTATCCTCATTTTTTTGAAGTTTTTTTTCTTCTTGTTGTTCTGATAACTTGTTTTTTTCTTCCTTATGTTCCAAATCATTGATTTGATTCTTGGCTTCATTCACTCTACTGTAAATTTTTCTTTATTTCCATTAGTATATCCTTCATTTCTGACTGAATCTTTTTTATGCTGTTGTAGTCTCACTAAGTTCCTTGAGCATCCTTATAACCAGTGTTTTGAACTCTGCCTCTGGTAGATTGCTTATCTCCATTTCGTTTAGCTCTTTTTCTAGAGTTTTGATCTGTTCTTTCATTTGGGTTGTGTTTCTTTGTCTCCTCTTTTGGCAACCTGCCTGTGTGTGTTTGTATGTATTAAGTAGAACTTTGACTTATTGTCTTGGTGGTGTGACCTAATATTGTCTTGGAAGGTGTCCTGTGGGGTCCAGTGGCACTGCCTTTCCTGTCACCCAGGCTGAGTACTCAAGGTGTGCCCTTTGTGTGGGCTGAGTACATCCTCCTCTTGTAGTTGAGCCTTGGTTGCTGTTGGCAGATCAATGAGAGGGCTTTACCCAGGCCAGTCAGTTGTAAGAACTGGCTTTGACCACTTCCCTCCAACCTCTACCCTCTGTGGAGTATCAGCTATACAGGGGCAAGGTGGTGATGCTCCAACATGGTCTGTAGCTGTTCATTGGGTGCACTGGCCATGGGGTTTCCCAGGTGGTGCAGGCCAAGGTCAGTCCCCACCTGTGTTTTGCCCAGGGTCACCCTGCCTGTGCTATAAAGCAATCTGAGATGGCTGCTACTAGTGCTGGACTGGAGATTCCCAGGAAAAGCGAAGCTGTGAATCTAAGCTGGCTGCTGCCAGTGCTCACTGAGGACAGCTGTTGCTTATTCGAGAGGATTTAGTAAGTTGTTCAGCATGAGCCAAGACCAGCCATTCATATGGAAAAATTGTTTGGCTGGGCCCATAAGTTGTGTGGGGCAGAGTCTCTGGGGATCTCCAAGGTGGGTCAAACAGTGTTGTCCAGGTTGATGGAGTCTCAGACATGGCACTAGTTTGCTGGCTTTGTGGGTGGAAGGTTTAGAAAAGGGACAATGGCCTCTGCACACCTTGATAACATACACTTCAGTTTCTCCATGTATGCCACTGGTGTCTTTCAAGCTGCTACCCCAGTGCTGGAGCTCAGAGGGAGTGAGTCTGATTGGATGAGTTCGTGTGTGGTTTCTTTAAGAGGACTTGTTTGGGGCTCCAGCAGTTTCCTCCACAGACTCAGTCCCTGTTGGCTTTTGCAGCCAGATTTTGTGGGCACTTAGGAATCCTGGGTGGGGGGACCTGGTGTGGTACTCCTCTCTCCCAAGATATCCCCCCCGAATTTTTATCTACCACACATGGTGTGGGATTAGCCCATTCTGCATCTGTACCCCTCTTGCCAGTCTGGGTGGATGTGGTTTCTTTAATTTCATAGTTTTCAGACTTCCATTCAACTCAGTTTTTGGTGGCTCTGTGTGATGGCTGTTCTCTATTTTAGTTGTAATTTTGATGTGGTTGTACAAAGAGGTGAGCCATGTCTGTCTACATTGCCATCATGACTGGAAATCTTTCATTTAGTTTTGAATGACTAGAATGGCTAAGAGGATTACCAGAACTACCTATAAGACAGTTTTCTCATATGAGTAATGATATTGTTTACCTTATATATTTGCTGTTTGAGGCACTGTATGTGCTTGAAAACAGATTATTTTTATTCTTTGGATGGGTTAGGTTGGTCTGGAAATCAGAGAGGTTGTACATTTATATACTTTTTAAAATAGATTGCGTTTACTGAAGTGTATTAGCAGTAAATTAGATGCTATTTAAAACACAACTTTTATTTATTTTCAGAGAGAGAGGAAGGGAAGGGAGAAAGAGAAGGAGGGGAACATTGCTCAGAACACCCCCAACTGGGGACCTGGCCCACAACCTAGGCATGTGCTCTGACTGGAATCGAACTGGCCACCTTTTGTTTTCCAGGGTGGCGCTCAATCCTCTGAGCTGTACCAGCCAAGGCAGAGGTCATTTTGTTTCTTTTTTTTTTTTTTTTTTTTTTTAAAGACAATGAGCTCTCCAAAGGCAGAAATGTATCTTTTTTTATTGTTGACACTATTATCGATTTCCCTCATTCCCTCCACGCCATGTCTTTTTTTTTAATATTTTATTTATTTATTTTTAGAGAGGGGAAGAGGGGGACAAGGAGAGAGAGAGAAACATCAATGTGTGGTTGCCTCTCATGTGGTCCCCAGTGGGGACCTGGCCTGCAACCCAGGCATGTGCCCTGACTGGGAATCGAACCTGCAACGCCTTGGCTCACAGCCTGTGCTCAATCCACTGAGCTACGCCAGCCAGGGCCATTTTGTTTCTTTAGCATGATCAAAACAATTCAGATCTGTAGCTCATGGTAATTTTTGTTATTTGATCAAGGTACTTTAAAGGGTCATTATTTCTTCTTAAGAAATAGTATAACATAGCAATGAATATACTGAATGTAATAATATGAAAAATATTATTTCATTTAGGTATTAGATAAAATGGCCAGTTAAAATATTTTATTAAATTTTTGAATATAATTGAACTTGTATAGCTCTTAAAGAGGTTCAAAGGCTAACTGAATGCTAATTCTTCAAGGTAATTGCATGCTATCATCTATATAGTTTTGGATATCTCAAACATTTATAATGCTAAAACTGGTTAGTATCTTATTCACATGAAATGTTTCAGTCAGACAGTATATGAAAATCAGCAATATTCAGATGTTTTGAATGGGTTGGCAAAATATATATGTGTGTGTTAACTTTATATGTAACTTACAGTATTTCTGAGCTGTGACAGTTCAATAGAATTAAGGAAGTTTAGTTCACTAGAAAGCAGTGCATGTGGTTCCTGTTAAGGAAAGTCATTTAACAGTGAATAGTGTTCCAGTTGTCTCCATTTCCCCAACACCACTTTCATGTTTGTTGCCCGTCTGTATGCTGTTTGGAGAACTGTCTATTCAGGTTGTTTGCCCATTTTTAATTAGATTATTTGGGTCTTTTGTGTGTTGAGTTTTATAAGTTCTTTATAGATTTTAGATATTAACCCCTTATCAGATATATCTCCCATTTCAGTGGGTTGTGTTTTCATTTTTTGATGGTTTCCTTTGCTGTCAAAAGCTTTTTAGTTCGATGTAGTCCCATTTGTATATTTTTCCTTTTGTTTCCCTTGCCCAAGGAGATAGATATATCAGAAAAAAATATTTCTATGAGAAAAGTCTGAGATTTTACTGCCTATGTTTTCCTCCAGGATTTTTATGGTCCTGAGTGTAACATTTAAGTCTTTAATCCATTCTGAGTTTATTCTTGTGTATGGTGTAGAAGGTGGTCTAATTTTATTTTTTTGGCACTTATATGTCCAATTTTTCCCAGCACCATTTATTGAATAGACTGTCTTTATGCCATTATATGTTTTCTCTCCCTTTTCAAATATTAATTGACTATAGAGACATGGGTTTATTTCTGGGCTATCTTTTCTTTGAGACTTTTTTTACAGTAGTATTACACATGGATTAAAAAAATAATTAAAGTCTGCAATAGCCTAGTTTCAGAGGGGGTAGGAGTTTTTATGTGATATGTTGACAGTTTTATTTTGAAATATAATTTTCATCTCAATAATTTAGTTAATTGAATTTCTTAAATACAGAATTAGATTGGTTTGGGGCAGGCCCTGTCAATCTGTCAAATAAAATCCTCAGGGTGATGGCATATTCTGATGTGTTTGCTGTGTTTTTACTTTTATGTTCTACGGTTAATTTTAACTCCCCTTGATATCAGCGATTTATACTTGTTAGGACATTTTGTTTTAGGACTGAATGTTTAATATCCTGGCTTCATCATTTATTAACTAATGGATCTTGGGCAAATTGTTTAACCTCCATAAACTTCAGTAAAATCTCAGGGTTATTGTGAAGATTAAATAAGATAATGTACCCGAATAGTAAAACATGCAATTAGATAATGGTTGTAGCAGTAGCAATAGTATATCATTGTATACAAGTTTTGCTGTTTTGAAGTTTAGCTCTAGAGGTGTGAAGGATCAGAGAGAGATGGGAATAAGATGTATGCCTACAGAAAATAAATTAACTCAGAGAAATTTGTCATATAGACATCTAGAAGAAGGAGCCTTGTCAGCAGTATTGCCCTTATTTCCTGTTTTTTCCCCTCTCACTGTAATTCCTGTTCTAATTTTTTTATTCCTGTCGAAGCCAATGCTCTTTAGCTTCCTTTCTTCCATCTCTGACAGCTGTCGACTTCAGTGAAAGATAGTATGTAATTCTTCTTTGTGGATATTTACAGACTCTGAGTTAAAACCTACAGTCCATATTTATTGATAACACTCAAAGCATGCAGGCTATTGCTACTTATGTAATAATGTTGTTTGTATCTGTTTACAGAGTTGGAACAATAATTTCTTATAACTTGCTTAAAATATTGAAGATAGATATTAATTTGCACCACCCTTAAATCCTACTGGAACCAGGTGAATGGAACAAAGCTGAGGGTGTGTATACACATGTGTACAAATCTGTGTATATATACATATATATACACACACACACATATACATATATATGAGTGAACATGTGGAAAGCAAAGTATATATTGTTTTGCTTTCCACATGTTTATTCAGTTGTGTATTACATTTTTTATGGGCTCAGAATGTCCAACACCTTGAAGAATGAAGAGAAATATGGTGTGTAGAGATTCAAGTTAATGATTTTTTAATATTTACATTGAAGTAGACCACTTTGAAATTTGAGCAAACATTTTAGAATGTGCTTCTAAGTTTGATACATTCCTGTTTATTTTGGAAACAAATAAGAAAAGACCTCTCTGGATTCATCGGCATTACCAACACTTAGAAACTCACTAAAAATATGTGGTACTCTAAGTTGGGGGGGAATGGGGGTTTGTACTCTTGTGTAAGCAGTCAGGGTTGTAGTTTAAATAATGATCCACAAAATACAATCTCCTGTCATTTACCTGTCTGCCAGTTTCCCCTTAAATTTATGGGTTCCTATAAACTTACTGTGAAATTTGAGATGTTTTTAATAGTTTATTTCAGACTGTATAAATAACTTATACAATATGATATATGTGGAAGAGTATAGAATTAAAAATCAAAATCTGTAGAATTATCCATCTATTTATTCTTTCAGCCAAGTTTTGTTGTTTGTAGTATATACCGGGTTACAGGCTAAGCATTACGGAGGGCAAAGTAGTATCTTCTCTTTGGTCAGAACAGAAAAATAAGGTGCTTTCATGCTAAAACTCTGCTCCCTTCTTAGGAGCACTCCTAACCTGCAATCCTGATCTCAGTAATGATCTCTTAGTACCTTGCATCAGCATTGTGCTGCTTCTTCCCTTTTATTTGCTTTATTGTTTGTTTTTCAGGTTAGAACATATATATCCTGTCATGACAAAGGACTCTATAAAAATGGTTCTCCCTCACTTATGCAAATAATACATATTTGTTCAAGAAGATTTAGAAAAATTAGAATATAAATAATATTAAAACCATATAGTTAATGTCTTAATATTCTGTTTGGTTCTGTTGTGGTAATCACTGTTGGCCTCTTCTGTTGGTGTTTTCCTTTATGGTCCTTTGACTGGCTTTGTAGCCAGAGCAAATTATTAAAGGTCTGCATTGCACTTGTATGCCAGTGTTCACAGCAGCATTATTTACATTAGCCAAAAGTTTGGAAACAACCCAAGTGTCCAACAGATATATGGAGAAACTACAGGTGAGTGAACATATATACATATATAACCTTCCAATATTAAATATTTAAAGTTTTTCATGAGCTCCAAGTTTCAAACAGCTTGAAAAATGAGAGAAATATATTTAATGAAATATTTTTCAGGCATAAAAAGAATTGAAGTTCTGCTAACATGCTACGTCATGGATGAACCTCGAAAACATGCTGAATGAAATGTCAGATACAAAAGGACAGATATTGTATGTATGATTCTACTCATATATATCTAGAATAGATAAATTTATAGAGTCAGAAAATAGATCAGAAATTACCTGAGGCTGGGGAGAAGGAAGAATGGGTATAGAGTTTCTGCTTTGGATGATAAAAGAATTTTGGAAATAGACAGCTCTGATGGTTGTACAACATTGTGAATGTACAGTTAATTCCAATGATTGTGCACTTAAAAATTGTTACAGTGGCAAAATTTACATTTGATATATGTATGTTTTACCATAATTAGGAAACAGAGTCTGTTTGGAACTTTTAAGGGCTTGTGGGTAGTTCAGTTTACTTCTTTTTTTAATAAAAAATATATTTCTTTAATCCTCACTGGAGGATATTTTTTCATTGCTTTTAGAGAGAGAGGAAGGGTGGGAGGAAGGAGGGAGGGAGAGAGACAGAGACATCGATGTAAAAGAGAAACATTGATTGGTTGCCTTCTTGTTTGTACTCTGACCAGGGATCAAACCTGCAACCTAGGTGTACTCTCTGACTGGAAATCAAACCCACGGCCTTTTGGTCTATGGGACGTTGCTCCAACCAGCAGAACCACACAGGCCAGGGCCAGTTTTACTTCTAAGTGAGGCTGAGGTCTCTCTTGTTCCTGCTGTATCCATGTTCCCTCATTTAAGCTCCATCATTTTTGAAAAAAGACTAGCGCTGATAGGGTGGTGAGCTTATGGAGAATTAGCTTTTTTTCTTTTATTTTTTTGCCATAAATATGGATCACTTATGATGAAAAATCCATAAATAAGAATTCTTTTAAAAACACAATCAGAGGACTTCCGGCCAAGATGGAGGCATAGGTAGATGCACTGTGCCTCCTCGCACAACCAAGATAGGGACAACAAAAATATAGAAACAAAATAACAACCAGAACTGACAGAGAATTGAAATGTATGGAAGTTGGACACACAAGGATTTAAAAATAGACGCATTCATCCAGACCGGTAGGAGGGGTGGAGTCAGCCGGGCGAGGGACGTGAAGCAGAGCACAGAGCAACTGGGGCGGCCCGAAAGTCCGCAGCAGGCAGACCCTGGGCGCACAGGCAGCGGTGGCTGGTGGGCCCCGGCCAGGGGGTGGCAACCAGCAGACCCAGCGAGGTGGCCATTGTGAAGCAAGGCACTGCGCCCAACTCAGGGGCCACAGCACCGGGAAATAGAGCTTTGAGTCACTGACTGAAAAGGAAGGTCCTGCGGGTGCACAGGCCCACCCACCCCGGAATTGGTGCCAGAGGGGCCCAGTTGGCTTTTGGAAAGTGGTGGAAGGTTCTGAGGTCCTACAGAGAGCAGAGCAAGTGCCATTGTTCCTCTTCGGACCCCGCCCCCACATACAGCGTCACAACCCAGTGACTGGGGCGCCCCGCCCTGGTGAACTCCTAAGGCCCCGCCCCTCACTACAGGAACTCGACAAGACCAAAAAACAACAACAAAGAAAACAAAAACAAAAAAAACAACAAAAAGATGGCTCAAACAGAAGAAGAATTGAAAGCCCCAGGTCCCATCCTTTTAAGCAATCAAGAGATAGCCAACCTATCAGATGCACAGTTCAAAGCACTGGTGATCAGGGTGCTCTCAGAATTGGTTGAATTTGGTTGCAAATTAGATGAAAAAATGAAGGCTATGCTAAGTGAAATGAAGGAAAATGCACAGGGAACCAATAGTGATGGGAAGGAAACTGGGACTCAAATCAATAGAGTGGACCAGAAGGAAGAAAGAAACAACCAAACAGAAAAGAATGAAGAAGCAAGAATTCAAAAAAATGAGGAGAGGCTTAGGAACCTCCAGGACATCTTTAAACATTCCAACATCCGAATTATAGGGGTACCAGAAGGAGAAGAGGAAGAGCAACAAGTGGAAAAGTTATTTGAACAAATAATAAAGGAGAACTTCCCCAGTCTGGCAAAGGAAATAGACTTCTAGGAAGTCCACGAAGCTGAGAGAGTCCCAAAGAAGTTCGACTCAAGAAACACACCAAGGCACATCATAATTACATTAGCCAAGATAAAAATGAAAGAGAGAATCCTAGAAGCAA